>JAJJMB010014738.1:123620-177946 GCA_023531105.1 Papaver atlanticum | reverse complement strand
TGCACGACCCAATGAAGTGCACCAATAGCCCTGAGTATGGCTAGGTTTTGTGCATGACCCAATGAAGTGCACCAGTAGCCCCGAGTTTGGCTAGGTTCCGTGCATGACCAATAAAGTACACCAATAATTTCAGAGCCGGTTAAGCTCCGCGCATGAAACATAATAAATTACGGAGGATAACCATAGACACAACACATCAGATAAATATTAGTCTTGACTAATCCAAGTGATGAATACATTTAAAAGGCGGAGCAGATGAAATGCAAATACAAAATAAGAAACATTATGAGCACTGGCACTGCATAAAAGATAACGTAACTGATATACTCATTCATAAACATTCAGATTAATACACGAAACGGATAAAAAAAACATTCTATGGATAAAAATACATTAGGTTAGAGAACTGAAGATAGCACTGAGTTCGCGCACCTCAGTCTGCCGCGTGTAATAGCCAAGTCGTTCTCTCTATGCTCCATCCGGACACGAGCATTAGAAAATACCTCAAATGCTTCATCCGAAGCCTTGACATTCTCCACTGAATGATCGACCCGACAAGCACTCAACCGATCCACATATAAATCCATTGCATGAAGATACTGAGTTTAGCTAACCTCAAATAGATCCTCACACTCACGCACAAGACGAGTATTTCCGATAACAGTGCTTGTAACAATTCAAGTTTTTGTTTTTTAAGAAACAAACATAAAGAACTGATCGATTCTTCCATAGTTACTAATCATCTTTCTATGAAAGCCTTTAGGCTAAATAAAAAATAAAAAAATGGAAAGGATTTTTAAGATAATTCAGCCATAAGCATACGACAACGTGTGACCTCTTGTTCCACAGCTTGCATCATTACAAGCGCTTCTTCACATTGAATAGTAGCCATAGCTAGAGCATCCCGCATATCCTCTAGTACTTGGTCTACTTCGTACATAATCCTCTCGGATGCATTGTTCTTGCTAGCCATGTTAGAAGTCTCATTCTTCTCCTTGAAAGTTTTGCACGCATTACCCTGCAAAGTCAGCCTATGAGTCCGTAAAGCCTTCACTTCATCCCTTAGGACCAGCAATCGTGCCAATTCCACTTGTTTATCAGAAGGATGCACTAGAGAAGATATCATACATAAAGATAATGTGTAACCACGCAAGCGATGACCCGGCTGTTGGGAAGCGTGTGCATGACAGTCTGTTATAGCCTGATCAATATCCATCGCCATAAGGTATATTTCCTAAAACATCCGATCAGCTTCATGACGAGCGGAGACAGCGTCGTCTAGTGCACGCTGAATTTCGAAAGAGACCGGCCCAGACGCTTGAGTTTCCCGGGCCGTTAAAAAAACTTTGTATCGCTTATCAAACCGCGCGCGCGCCTTAGCACGACCCCCTGTTCTTATCTCCCTAAGCAATTCTATTTCATCCTACATGAGTAGTAAGCGGTCTAACTCAGATCCTCTTCTATAAGGAGTAACTAACATTGGCACAGAGGCCAGAGACAGTACATAGCCATGTAAAAGGTGAGCTATTCAGAGAATTCTAGTATAAACATGTTGATGGTGGATTTTCAACAAGGGATAAAATCGTAAAATCATGATACTGTATGTTTCTGACCCGGCTTCAGGAATGCATGTGACGATTCATATTTTACGATCCGTGAACCGTTTCATGATCTCTGATCGAGTTCCTCTCAGAGCCATGATGGATATGTTTCTCGAAAGGCCTCCCACTAGCTGGGCGTTCGATGCTACACATTTCATCGTGACCTCTATGTAGAATAACATGATTGGGCGGTCCTCCTACATAATTGCTTGTTGAGAGGGCTTAACGCCTTCAGGACGTCGGTGACACTCGCTGTTCCCTGACTACATAGAGAGACCACCTCTACATAGAAGAACGATTGGGACGTCCTCCTACATAATTGTTTGTTGAGAGGGCTTAACGCCTTCAGGACGTCGGCGACACTCGTTGTTCCCTGACTATGTAGAGAGACCGTGTATAGATTCAGGCGGCTCTCCTACATAATTGTTTGTTTAGGTGGCTAAACGCCTTCAGGACACCAACGCTGCACGTTGTTCCCTGACTATACACCTTTAAGAACGAGTATGATGCTTCAATTATCTCATATCTCGATTCTACAATAGATTAATTCTACCGTGACATTCGCCACTGAATTCCTAGAAAATAATCTATTATATCTCATTACTCCGTTCCATGGCTATCCCCGGCTGATTCCATGGAGTAGTAATAGATAACCATCTTATTTCATTACTCCGTTCCTTGAATTCCCCGGCTGGATTCATGGATTAGTAATAGATACACAATTCATTTATTACTCTGTTTCATGAGTAATTCTCCGCTGAATTTCATGAATTAGTAATAAATATCCAACAATTGGGCATCTGGACTATCACCGAGTAAGCCCCAATAAAATGGTGCAAGTGTACTCAACAATGATGCACGAACGAGCACCCAAATGCACGAACGGGCATTCGAAAATATGGACAAACAAGGAATCCTACACAAAATAGGAGAGAGAAAATAATAATAAAAAATAGAAAAAGGGCCCCTAGGGAACGGGCCCACCGGCTAACCGGCCATGCCGCCGTGGCCGGTCCCCCATTCCCTCTTCCTTTATTTTTCTTATTTAATTTATTTTCATGAACTCATGAAAACTCCTTCATTCAAGCAACTTTCCTTGTTTGAGCAAAACTCACAGTTTCTCCATATTTTCACGGTTTCATGAAAAATAATAAAAATAAGGAAGGTGTCGTGGGACCGAAGCTACCTAGCCGGCCGGCCATGCCCTAGCCGTGTCCGGTCCCACACCTTACAATCCCTTGTTTTCATAATTATTATTTCCCTCATCTCATGAAACTCCTCCGTTTGAGCAAAAAATCATGGTTTCTTCATATTTTCTCAATTATTGCTCAAACCATGAAAAAGCCAAAAAGTCAAATGGTCACGTGACCGACTAGGCTACTCATGTCAAATATTAAAATATTATTATTTTAATATTCTCGAAATTTTGATCAAATGAGCAAAGTTCTACTTGCTCATTCGAGCAAAAATCAAGAATTTCAGTCAAAGATCAAACTCTTCTGAATATCCAAAATATTGCTCAAACGCACATCAAAAAATACCAAAACTCTTAGGATTTAGATACGGGCATTATGGTGACACGGGGCATGCTTCCTCGACCGACCAAGGCCGTCCCTAAGGCTTGCAATGATCCGGTCCCACACATCATTACAATTTTGACCTAATTTGCTCAATCTAATATTGGGTCCAAGCTCTTTCCAACCAACTTGGAATTTGCTCAAACGACCATCAGCTGGTCCCACGACCACCAAAGGACGGTCTTATTCCCTCTTGGTCGGTCCCTCACTTCTCCATAATTAGGTTTTTTCACTTAATGCTCAGACGAGCATTATTCTAATAAATGATCAACACCGGCATTTGATCATTCTTTCACCAACCGGTCAACTAAGGACTCTGGTGCACGCTCACTCGAGCACTTGGGAACCACATGGTCGTCCATCATCCCATGTGGTCGGTCCCTCCTTCACTCAGTGACCTATTTTCAGTAATTTATAAATTGACGAACAATTGATCAAAATTAGGGTTTCAAACAAACGCTCCACAAATCATCATTCTGAGCAAGTTCAAACACTAATAATTTTATGTTGATCCAGTAATCAACATCCAGATTAATTATATAATATTTGGTAGGCTACCAATATTTTAATTAATATTTTATTTGGTCACGTTACCAATAATTCGTTGAATTGAGCAATACTTGCTCAGTTGTTCGAATATTGATCCAACTATCAATATTCAGTAATTCGTCGAATTGAACAATACTTGCTTAGTTGCTCGAATATTGATCCAACTATCAATATTCAGCAATTCGTCGAATTGAGCAATACTTGCTCAGTTGCTCGAATTTATAATTTTCTCAGACGAGTAATATCAACATAAGAATTGTACATCTTACATGTTCAATCCATGAATCACTGAGCATTCGTCACTCATGCTTAATTCAACAAAACTTAGACTCACTGTCTAACGAGTCAACGACTGACTAATCAAATACACGTCTGCTTTGCAGACTCCACGTTCGTGAGACATCAATTACGTCACATGGGTGGATATTACTTAGGGTTTTGGTCTGGCGGCCTACGGCACGTGTGTTCATCCACGATGAGAAATGTGATTAAGTCGTGCAAGCGGTTGAAGGAGTTAGCAAAGTAGTGGGTGGACGGTTAACCAAGTCTCCACATGACCTGGAACTGGTTTCACCACGATTTCCCACGTTTCCACTCTTTCACTCAAGAAACCGTCACACTTACTGGGATCAATGTGTTCACTATTCTTACAATATAAACAAGTCGCTGAATCCATGATTGAAAAAGACACAGAAAATCCATGAGATATTGAACAGAAAATCCATCTTCTAACCAAGAATCTTCGTGTGAGCAACACTCTCTCAATCATTCGAACTTATTCATCATTTGCAGAAACCTTCAACACATCCACAATCCTTGATCATCATTGATCCTACAATTCTCAGCTTCCCTCCTACAGATCAACCCATCTCTCTCTTTGTGACCGAATTGACTATGGAACGACCATTGACTTGGTTTAGGCTGGAGTCCTACAAATTGATCTCTCGAACTCAAAACACTCCAGTGCAGTGCATCTGTTTGAGGTTAAGCAGTTTGCTCGGTTGAGGAGTCTTGTCCGCACGGTCGTCTCTTCACTTCCCTAAAAAACAAGCAAATTGTTTTTCCCATCTACAGATTGGCGACCACAGTGGGAGATTAATCTCTCGGTTGCAATCTCACATTTTCACAAAATGGTTGATCTTAGGTCAGGTTCAATCACAAATCCTAACCAAAACAACGCTAGCACTAGCAACAATGGTGGTACTCCATAAACTACTCATGTTTCCAACAACGGCACTGGCGATACCACTCCTCCGCAAACCAACATCGGAGACAATCCTCTATCTGGCAGGTCTCCTGAAGAAATCAGAAGAAATCTACCTACCATAGGTGATCTCATGAAGGTGCAAGAAACTCTTGCCAAAAATCAGATTGACATGGCTAACACTCAGAAGGAGTTATGCAATTATCTCAAGACTCTCACTGACAAGATGTCAGAGAAAACTCAGGAGAAGGGAAAATCCAAAGAAATACCTCCGGCTGCTGATCCTGAAGTCACCCCGATCCATGTAGTAGATGATGATGAGGTGCACAAAGCTGCAGATAACCCACCAACAAAGGAACCTGCAGGCTTCATCACTCGTGAGGACCTGGAGCGCTTCATGGAGGCTCGAGGAAAAGATAAGACACCATCTGTCCTTCGTCATCAACCTCCATATACTACTGCTACACAAAGGATTCCTCTCCCCCAACGTTCACACTTTACAATGGAACAGGGAATGCTCGAGAACATGTCTCTCGATTCCTGGAGGCATTAGGAGAACACGAACACAACCATGTCATCCGTCTGAAGGAATTCTCTAAATCTCTGACCGGCCGAGCATACACCTGGTACAACAACATTGCACCTGGGAGCATCCCTAGTTGGGGAAAATGGTTAATGCTTTCTATAGAAAATACTTCTTTGTCTTAGAGAAGATCACTCTTTCTGACTTAGGAAGAATGTCTCAGAAAATACTGAACATCCGAACGAATATGTGAAGAGGTTCAGAATTCAAGCTTTGGATTGTCATGATCCTAATGTTATTGAACAACAATTGGTAGACTTGTGCATCAACGGGATGATACCGGTCTATAGAGCCTTGCTGGAAAATCTCCGATTCAAGACTTTCTCAGAACTCCATGAAGCGGCTAAGCGATTAGCAACTACTGCTCCATCCTTACTGGAAAGAACAAAAACTATCAAAACCGAGGAGCCGCGAGACTCTCAAACCAGCACCAGGCGCCTAGTCAATAAACAATACAATGTTCAACCTTCCATGAATGTTGCTGAAGGAAGCAAAAGGAAAGACATGTTCACAACACCGAATTACATTGTGTAGAACGTCTGTCCATCCCGAAAATACTCCTCGAGCCTTCATCCAGAGACAAGGAGATGCACGACTGGGGACTGCTTACCATAGTCCATCTCAGAGGAAATGAATTTTGAAGAATGTTGATCGATGCTGACACCGCCATCAACAACATTCCACTAAAAACCCTCAGATCCGCAGGCATCACTCGACAAGAAGCTACTCGTGATACTATCTCAATCAGATACCTTGAGGGAACACTTGGAAATACTTATGGCTACATCACTCTCAAAGTGAACATGAGTTCAACCAGGACAGAAACCAAGTTTCACACAATCAGGAAGATCCAGGATATGACATGTTCTTCAGACAAGCGTGGATCCACGCTGAAAAGATGGCTACTGACAAAGCGTCTTTGGTTGCACATCTCTCCAATGAAGAAAGTTCTGATCCAGAAGATTTGGCGGACATTCCATCATCAGAGCACTTGGGGGAATTTCTAACTTTGACGAGGTTGAAGCAAGAACCTGCAAAAGATGCATAGACATTCATCAAGAGGTTCCACACTCAGGCAAGTCTCATTCATTTCATGTCTATGTCATTTATTTCCTCACATGCTATCTGATGTGATTTTGAAGTTGTAGTAAAAATGATTCGAACTCTAAGACTTGTGAAGATTTGAGTTTTTAAATTTAATAGAAATATACAATGATATTACAATTGGTGCTAGAGATACTGGGACTAAGGATTTAGTCAATCTTTATAATATAAGGTTCACTTATTTATTCTCAACAATTTTAGCTCAAGAAATATAAACATGGACTCTATTTTTTCCAAGGTAGATTCTCAAAACATTGATTGTAAATGTTAAGCATGGGACATCAAATCACTTAAGCTAAGCATGACCCATCTAATCAAATGACAACCAATTTAATCAAATCATATTTCAATTAATTTTAATGCAAAAGTCATAAAATAAATAAAAATAAATTTACCCATGTATGAAGTTCGGCCTCCTCCGTCGTCCTAGTGTTGGGGTTTAACTCATCATGTCGAAAACACACTCAAAATATGTATTCATGGCTCAAAAAGTGTTTACAAGAAGAGAAAATAATGAAATAGGAAATCTGCAACAGCACAGGTGCGTTACAGACCGACTGTTTCAACTCTCAACTGTTATGATGAAGATAATCGTTACAAATCTGAAGATAAATGTTGCAGAAGAGGATGAAGAAACTGTTACAATGAAGATAAATGTTGCAAACCAGTTGAAGAAACTGTTACAACGAAGATAAATGTTGCAAACCAGTTGAAGAAACTAATACAACTAGTTGAAGAAACCGTCATTGTTTCCCTGTTCTTCACGAGCAGCAGCAGCAGCAACAACAGAGTTCTGAAAACTCTTGATTCACGCCTCCTGAGCTCTCCTCTCGACCCCAAACTCTCTACCCCCCTTCTATATGACCTGGGTAATCTATTTATACCCGAAATATGCATCGAATCTCCTCCATAACTTCAAAAAATCTTCTCTTTATTATTTTTATTCTCACGGAAATAATTTCCATTTTTTGATCTTCCACGCGCATGCAGCTGTATTTCTTTCATTCTATACCTTCTTCACGCTCAAGGATATATATTGAGTCTTCCAAACATGTGCAGTACACGTTTAAATTTCTCACAACTCGTTCAAGCTCATGTTTTTCCTCCAACTCCCTGTTTGGATTAAAACAAGTTATCTAGCCAAATTTGATCGATAAAATCACTCATACTAGATTTCTATAGTCATATCACGTCTACCCACTAAGTTTCAGGGATTGAATTTCACTAAATCACGTCCAAACATCCGATTGAAATTCTGCCAGTGAAAGGGAATATTTTCCCGCCAAAAATATTTTTTTGAATTTGAGAAGAACATGTCCTCCCCCTAATCCTGCACGGGTGTCCCTTTAGCACTTGTCTTATGGGGTGCAAATAGTAATTTTTGGGCGTAGATAGTAATTTTTCCGGGGTTCCTCCGACACATTTTTTGGTGCTTCCGGTGCATTTCTGAGGTTCCTTTAGTACTCTATCCTGGGGTGTAAAACACCACTTTTCGAGCCAATTTTTCCGCAAGAGCTTATTCCCTAGAAAAGACTTAAAACAGCTTTATTATAAATAAAATGAGTCCTAGATAATGTAGTTATGGGTGAAAATGCGTCACACTTACGTGCTTATCACTATCCTAGCATGGGGACTCAATTCTGCTAGCATCTCTGCTATTACAAGACGCTATGAGTGGGTAATCCCACCTCAGCAATATTTTACCAAGTGGTTGAATCTGACACCTCTCCGAATCGAGCATCTCACTGAGACATTCATTACTGAGATGATGTTCAAGCATGGAAAAGAACAATTTGGGCATTTCTCCATAGCCTTGCAGGAGTGTCCATGTGTGCCACAAAATCATAAAGCTCTGATATATGCACAAGTGTTGAATCCCACTATGCAGCGAAAGGAATGCTGAATCAACAGAAGATACTCGGGGCCGAGACGATCAAGCCTAAGACATTCGAAGATTGAAGGATATGACGCTTCAACGCTCAAGCATCTAAGAAGCCTTCAAATTGTACCCCAGTCAAAGAGTACACCTTCGATAATGGTGCATCTGGCTTCAGCACAAATATCTCGACGATGACACACTGATTCAACAACAGCACGATCAAAGTGTAACTGAACTACAATCGATAAGTCTTCATTATCCCATGATAAGGATAATGAAGACTTCTGAAGCAGATGCAACATCATTCATCCATGGATGGCACAAACTCCTTCAACATACACTGGGGACTTGATCTTATTGGAAAGATCGATTCAAATCTATTTATTGCAACCTGATGTGATTTCATGAAACTTCATCAACGGTACCTCTCTATATTACAAACCCCTGCACGACTGAAGAACTTCCTATCTTCACCGATCGCATTCAGAATGAAGACTGCTGCTGCTATCTGCCGCAACAACATCAATTCCCTGAGAAAACCACTTCACGGTAAAGTCATAATGTTCAGGAGAATTTGGGTTGAACTCCCAGTACACCTTTATCTTAAGAATGCTCAAACCATAAACTAGTTCGTGAATGTAAAGGCTCACTGGATGGAGGAGCAAAGACTATATCGATAATCATGGTTCTATCCTTTTTGGTCTCTGGAACAACTCCAACCATAGTATCGGCATCAATAAGGATATGTGGAGGAGCTCCATTCATGGACTCAGCATCAACAAGGATATGTGGAGGAGCTCCATTCATGGTCTCAGCATCCAACAAGGATATGTGGAGGAGCTCCATTCATGGTCTCAGCATCAACAAGAATTTATGGAGAGAATTCAATCGTGATCTCAGCATCAACAACAGTCTCAGGCGCAACATTCGGCTTCATCAGCTGTCTATTCTCTGAAGCGTTACTCGATGGATCGTAAATCTTCAAGCCCTAATGATTCATATCAAGATGTGCAGACATGAAAATATATTAACATGAACATCTTCCCAAAGCTTGCACGACAGACGGGCAAGAGCCAAAGTCTTCTACAAGATGTTCTCATCGCCTCTACAAAGGAGATACAACACATTTCAGGCCATGGGTTTACAAAAACGTACCAATGGGTGAGGAATGGGACGATGCTTCCTCAACGAAAGATGTTCGCCTATGTCCCTTCTACAACATACCAAAAGATCGCATCAATCGGACATACGAGCTGAAAGATATGGCCTTTACTGTCAGGTCTATGAAATCTGAAAATTTTGTACGGGATTACAAATTACAAATGTGCATGCTTAGTTGGGTGACCTACACAACCCCAAATTGAGTGACTCTTTTCTCATATGATAACTCAGTCTCTTAGCTTCAAAAGTTGGGGTCAAGCACTAAATTTCGACATCATATGAGGTTCCTGCAGCTTTCAGAGCATACAACATGCTAGCAGCAATTCTTAGACGGGATTAATAACCTCCACAGTCGATCGGTGTCCACCAGGTCTTACCAGAAGAAGGGAAAACTAAAAGGAGAGATTCAACAAAATACTGGGGACTGACGGTCCACTGATCATGGCGATCAGTTTCACAGTCCAAGACCCGTGGCACCAGACTCTCATGTGCTGACCATTCATCAGAAAAGGAATGCTACCACCGGGACATGCAACCATGGTCATTACATCATCCCCTCTTGAGAGCAACCTCAGTTATGGTCATGTGACCAGGGTTTCAGAAGTGATGTTTCTACGACCGACAGAAACAAGATGGCACTGCAAGCACCATGCTCATGTATCAATCAAGGGGTTCAGATTGAAAATTAATAAATGGCATTGAAATCCTTCATCAAGCGTTCAATACACAATCAAATGGTCTAAAGACACAAAAGAGACGTTTTACAGCAAGACTGTCTGAAGTAATTTTACACTTCCCTGTACAAAGCGACGAGCGGGGGAAAATTGGTAAGGAATCTAAGATTGATTCGTATGTCATTCTCTTCGTATGGATGTCCTATACAACATATCCAAAATTCACAGAAATTGGATAAACGAGTAAAGATATGTGGCCAAAACATTGGACTACATGCCATCTGAAAATTTTCTGGAAGACTCCTGGAAGTTTACTGTTTCTCCTATTTCGGCCCCTAAACATGCTCAAAACTCAAAAATATTTTTTCCCAAAGCTTGTAAATATCCTGGGCATGAAAAACATGGGTAGATCGCGAAAATCCGACATCGGACGAAGATTCTACAGCGTTTTTACTGAAAGACTGAAGTTTGGATTTTTCTGGTAACGTATTTCGGCAAAATTTCTCATATATTCGTATGGATTATCATTCATTCATTCACAAGTCATCAATTTCATACTTCTATGAAGAAATTGCAGGAGGAATACTTACTTGAGGAGTCTCTAAGCCGTTCGAAGGACTAATGTTGTTGAAGTCACCGTTAGTGGCATTACTACCTCCATTCAGTTCCGGCTTTTGAAGATTCTCCGTCTCCTCATTTTCCAAGGAAGACTGTGCTTCATCAATATATTTTTTATCCGCAATAATCTCCTCCTGGATACATCAACAACAATTATTATTACTTCATTCAAGGAGATGCCATGATCGCTTGCACGAAAAGAGATACTTACATCAACTCCCTCATCGGTGCTGGATTACTGAATTGTTTGCCCAGGAGCAAGATGAAGACTGTCAATGATCAATGGAGCAAAATTCTGAGATTAACAAACATTTGTTTGTGATCCTAATTGTACGGATAAGAAAAGTCATGACGGAGGAAACATTGACAACTCACCAAAGAAACGGCTGGGGACTGCACTGCACGTCATTTACTAACATCCTGTAGTCCTTACTTCTGGGTTCTCCGCCCCGAAGACTTTCTTCCATTTCCGTGAAGTCTAAATTGATCCGGGATCTCACTACACGATCATCCTGTGATAAAGTTAATGAAATAACCAGGAGTACAACTCAGTATGAAGGATCTCTCACTATCACTCAGAGGTCCCAGAAGTACCATTTCTTAAAGTTGCATCCGTAGAGATGTCATCTCTGGAAACACCATCTTTGGAAGTATCATCATGGGAGTCAGTCATTCTTGCAAAGTGGCTTTGACAGATGCATAACATTTCTACTTCAGCACATCGTTCATACAAAGCGTAGGATTCAACAAAACAATGAATCATGGAATAAAGGTGCTCACAACAGCGTCTACAAAAATGGTAACTTTCAACTCTTACCTGTTTACGATTCCACTAACAGTAGTGATTATGATACAAGAGTTAATACTTCAAAATTTGCTCGTCTCCTCGAACCTGTAAACACGAGAAAAAATTTTATTCAAAAACATAACTTGATTTTCATGTGAGCAATCCACAAAATTTTCACCGTGTGAGTGACTCCCACCGAATGAACACTCATTGGTTTTTGTGCATACACTATCAGATCACAAAATCTATACAAACAATATTTTATCAAAAATTGTTTACTTCTAGCAATTGCTGAAAATCAAATTTTGATTTCACATAAATTTTCACTGTGTGAACAATCACTGGTTTTTCAAAAATTGGACAGACGTCCATTCTACAATTGTGAAAACTCACATACAAACATTATTTCACCGTGAATAATTGTCTACTTTCAACAGTTGTTCAAAATCAAAACATTGATTTTACAAAAAATATATATTTTAACGTGAAACTCACGTAACTTTGAAAATATATGTATATATATTTTTGCTCCCTCTCGCGAGCATCTGTCTTTGAAACGAGAGCATATTTTCAAAAAAATTATGAAAGCTCACATATCGAAAATAAAAAAATTCATGAAAGCTCATTGACATATTTTATTATTAACAGACGCACGTCTATTAAAAAAAAAAACTTTTTTCTCTCGTCCGAGCATCCAACTTTGAAACGAGAGTTTATTCCATTTTGTGAAATCTCACAAAAAATTTAAAAAAAAACCCTCTTATGTGGAATCATTGTTTGTTTCTTAAACTAACAAACGAACATCCGTTCCTAAAACAAGGATTTTCCTTTTAGGCCCGGCCCACAAACGCTAAATTGACGAAAACTGGACCTCCGGTCGTCCAAATCAGCCGTGCTCCATCTTCCCGTGCTCGTGAGATGACACTCTATCATACTGTCAGGGTCCTTACCTGGGCATTTGCTCGTACATGACACCATTGGAGCAAATCGGGGATTCGGGGATTCTGAAAATGCCTTTGTACGACTAACTCCGACTGCTTATCTCGTCCACTAGAAAATCACCATCCAGTGCTTACTGCGGAACATGACTCTCCCCCACTAAGCAGGGGACTTAATGTTGATGGTGGATTTTCAACAAGGGCTAAAATCGTAAAATCATGATACTGCATGTTTCTGACCCGGTTTCAAGAACGCATGTGACGATTCATTTTTACGATCCGTGTACCGTTTCACGATCTCTGATCGAGTTCCTCTCAGAGACATGATGAATATTTTTTTCGAAAGGCCTCCCACTAGCTGAGCTTTCGATGCTACACATCTCATCGTGACTTCTATGTAGAATAACATGATTGGGCGGTCCTCGTACATAATTGTTTGTTGAGAGGGCTTAACGCCTTCAGGACGTCGGTGACACTCGATGTTCCCTGACTACATAGAGATACCCACCTCTATATAGAAAAACGATTTGGTGGTCCTCCTACATAATTGTTTGTTGAGTGGGCTTCACGCCTTCAGGACGTCGGCGACACTCGTTGTTCCCTGACTATGTAGAGAGACCGTGTATAGATTAAGGCGGCTCTCCTACATAATTGTTTGTTGAGGGGGCTAAACTCCTTCAGGACACCAACGATGCACGTTGTTCCCTGACTATACACCTTTCATAACGAGTATGATGCTTCAACTATCTCATATCTCGATTCTACAATAGATTAATTCTACCGTGACATTCGCCACTGAATTCCTAGAAAATAATCTATTATATCTCATTACTCCGTTCCATGGCTATGCCCGGCTGATTCCATGGATTAGTAATACATAACCATCTTATCTCATTACTCCGTTCCTTGAATTCCCCGGCTGGATTCATGGATTAGTAATAGATACACAATTCATTTATTACTCCATTTCATGAGTCATTCTCCGCTGAATTTCATGAATTAGTAATAAATATCCAACAATCGGGCATCTGGACTATCACCGAGTAAGCCCCAATAAAATGGTGCAAGTGTACTCAACAATGATGCACGAACGAGCACCCAAATGCACGAACGAGCATTCGAAAATATGGACAAACAAGGAATCCTACACAAAATAGGAGAGAGAAAATAATAATAAAAAATAGAAAAAGGGCGCCTAGGGAACGGGCCCACCGGCTAACCGGCCATGCCGCCGTGGCCGGTCCCCCATGCCCTCTTCCTTTATTTTTCTTATTTAATTTATTTTCATGAACTCATGAAAACTCCTTCATTCAAGCAACTTTCCTTGTTTGAGCAAAACTCACAATTTCTCCATATTTTCACGGTTTCATGAAAAATAATAAAAATAAGGAAGGTGTCGTGGGACCGAGCTACCTATCCGGCCGGCATTCCCTAGCCGTGTCCGGTCCCACACCTTACAATCCCTTGTTTTCATAATTATTATTTCCCTCATCTCATGAAACTCCTCCGTTTGAGAAAAAAATCATGGTTTCTTCATATTTTCTCAATTATTGCTCAAACCATGAAAAAGCCAAAAAGTCAAATGGTCACGTGACCGACTAGGCTACTCACGTCAAATATTAAAATATTATTATTTTAATATTCTTGAAATTTTGATCAAATGAGCAAAGTTCTACTTGCTCATTCGAGCAAAAATCAAGAATTTCAGTCAAAGATCAAACTCTTCTGAATATCCAAAATATTGCTCAAACGCACATCAAAAAATACCAAAACTCTCAGGATTGAGATACGGGCATTATGGTGACACGGGGCATGCTTCCTTGACCGACCAAGGCCGTCCCTAAGGCTTGCAATGAGCCGGTCCCACACATCATTATAATTTTGACCTAATTTGCTCAATCTCATATTGGGTCCAAGCTCTTTCCAACCAACTTGGAATTTGCTCAAACGACCATCAGCTGGTCCCACGACCACCAAAGGACGGTCTTATGCCCTCTTGGTCGGTCCCTCACTTCTCCATAATTAGGTTTTATCACATAATGCTAAGACGAGCATTATTCTAATAAATGATCAACACCAGCATTTGATCATTCTTTCACTAACCGGTCAACTAAGGACTCTGGTGCATGCTCACTCGAGCACTTAGGCACCACATGGTCGTCCATCATCCCATGTTGTCGGTCCCTCCTTCACTCAGTGACCTATTTTCAGTAATTCATCAATTAACGAACAATTGATCAAAATTAGGGTTTCGAACAAACGCTCCACAAATCATCATTCTTAGCAAGTTCAAACACTAATAATTTTATTTTGATCCAGTAATAAACATCCAGATTAATTATATAATATTTGGTAGGCTACCAATATTTTAATTAATATTTTATTGGGTCACGTTACCAATAATTCGTTGAATTGAGCAATACTTGCTCAGTTGTTCGAATATTGATCCAACTATTAATATTCAGTAATTCGTCGAATTGAACAATACTTGCTTAGTTGCTCGAATATTGATCCAACTATCAATATTCAGTAATTCGTCGAATTGAGCAATAATTGCTCATATTGATCCAACTATCAATATTCAGTAATTCGTCGAATTGAGCAATACTTGCTCAGTTGCTCGAATTTATAATATTTGCTCAAACGAGCAATATCAACATAAGAACTGTACATCTGACATGTTAAATCCATGAATCACTGAGCATTCGTCACTCATGCTCAATTCAACAAAACTTAGACTCACTGTCTAACAAGTCAACGACTGACTAATCAAATACACGTCTGCTTTGCAGACTCCATGTTCGTGAGACATCAATCACGTCACATGGGGGGATATTACTTAGGGTTTTGGTCTGGCGGCCTACGGCACGTGTGTTCATCCACGATTATAAATGTGATTAAGTCGTGCAAGCGGTTGAAGGATTTAGCAAAGTAGTGGGTGGACGGTTAACCAAGTCTCCACACGACCTGGAACTGGTTTCACCACGATTTCCCACGTTCTCACTCTTTCACTCAAGAAACCATCACATTTACTTGGATCAATGTGTTCACTATTCTGGCAATATAAATAAGTCGCTGAATCCATGATTGAAAAAGACACAGAAAATCCACGAGATATTGAACAGAAAATCCATCGTCTAACCAAGAATCATCGTGTGAGCAACACTCTCTCAATCATTCGAACTTATTCATCATTTGCAGAAACCTTCAACACATCCACAATCCTTGATCATCATTGATCCTATAATTCTCAGCTTCCCTCCTACAGATCAACCCATCTCCCTCTTTCTGACCGAATTGACTCTGGAATGGCCATTGACTTGGTTTAGGCCAGAGTCCTACAGATTGATCTCTCGAACTCAAAGCACTCTGTTGTAATTTTAAATAGTGGTAAGAATGAGTTCGTAAGACTTGTGAAAGCATTTAATTTAAACTAAAAGTAGAGAAAATTTTAATCCAAATTTGTTTTTTTGTTTTTTTTTAAGAGTGAAAATAACCAAGACACTAGATTCCACTATTACACATGAATAAATGATGATAAAGATTCCAAAACTCTAATTATTTTTAAAATATCTTTTTCTTAATTCACAAATTATCAAGCATATTCTCAAACATTAATTGTATCCCTTAAGCATAGATTATCTAATCAAAGCATAACCTATCTAATTGAATCACAACTAATTAGGAAAATTATGCAAACAATTAAAATTCTACAAAGTAGTGATTGAGTGAATTATAAAATACAAATTAGAGAAAAATAGAATAGTTACCAATTATTCATGCATAAATAGCTTCCTCCATGCCTTGGTTACGCGAGAATTAGCTCATCATTATCATGGAAACATGCTCAAAATTCATCTTTATTAATGCTCAAAAATGGTTCACAAATGATGAAATGGGAGAAAAATGAATAAAATCGGGTTCTGTAACACTTATATTCGTTACAGAACCAACTGTTACAAAAAACGATAAAGAAATACCGTCACTGGCACTGTTGAAGAACGACGGTCTTGAAGGGTCTTATGTTCTTCGTACTTTCTGCACCAGCAGAAAACTTATTTTTCTGTAACTTTTTTTTTTCGATTTCTTATGCTCTAAACGTCTCCCTATTCTCCCCCTAAACTCTCTATCCCTTCTTTGAGTCTCCTAAAGCCTTTATATAGTCACAGGAACAAGAATAATATCGTAATAACCCAAAAATCTTCTCGATATCCAACCATTAACTCATGAATATTTTCTTTTATGTTTTGGGTTCTTACGCATATTTTCGACGTATATACGCTCCAGAACTTCCTTGTTTGACTCCTACACACTTCTGCAGCAACCAAACTCCATCCCAACTCAATCCATGCACGTTCAAACACGTTTTATTCCAAGGTTGAATATCTTCTTCCCGACGAAAATTCAGCCCAACTGAACGCATTAGAACACTCATACCACCATTGTTTTGGCATATCACGTTCATCCCAATCAAAATCAGTGATTGAATCTCACTAAAACTCCTTCAAAAATCCAACAGAAAATTCTGCAGAAAAATTGAATTTTTTCCCGCCAAAATTGTTTTTCAAACGATGAAGGTGAAGTGCCCTGAATCCAAAACGCGGGTGCCTTTAACAGCTCGGCTGCCTTGGGGTGCCCTTATCCAATTTTAGGGTGCCTTTAGTAATTTTGGTGGGTGCCTTTAACACTTTTTCTGGGGTGTTTTCAACACTTTTTCGGGGTTCCTCCGGTGTATCTCTGGGGTGCTTCCGGTGCATTTCTGGGGTGCCTTTAGTACTCCATCCTGGGGTGTAAAACACCACTTTACGAGCCAATTTCGTCGCAAGAGCTTATTTCTCTAAAAATACCTACAAAGACATAAAACACCATAATAAGTACAAAAATGGGTATTAAAAATATATACAATAGAGATGAAAATAGACACATAAATGCGTCTATCACACTCCCGTGCAGTGCATCTGTTTGAGGTTAAGCAGTTTGCTCGGTTGAGGAGTCTCATCCGCACTGTCGTCTCTTGACTTCCCTCAAAAACCGGCAAATCGTTTTTTCCCATCTACAAAACAATGAACAGAGTAAAGAAATGAAGATACCACGCCAGTAAACGTACTCTATTTATATAGGAGATATACACATCAAGGCATTTATTACTCCATAACTACTACAATAACTCATATTTACCCAAAAATAAAATAAAACAAATTATTATAGCACGCGAAGTTCCCTATGAACCTCAACAAGAGCCATCTCAATAGACCTAACACTATGATCCGCCTCAACACATCGGAAATGAGTAACCAGACGTTGCTCACGGCAATAACCACGATATTCAAGAAGAGTCACGTCAGGCAACCCGCCCTCACTTTGAATCTTCATTACAAAATGATCCGCAGCTGCCAATTGTTCATGCCAACACGAATTCTCGATCTCAAAAGTATCACGCGCAAGACACATCACCCGTAAAAGGCGATTTAGATAACTTTCCTCCAGAACCAACCTCACACGATTAGCCATGAAACAAAAGAACTTAAGGAATATTTATTTTGATTAACCAAAACAATTCTCATATATATAACCAAATAACACAATACCCAAGACAATGTTTTTTTTATGACTCCCTAAAAAAAAGTGATGATGATGATGGTAGTAATCTTTTTAAGAATGTCCAGTTATAAGCGAGCGGCAATACAAAATGTGTTCATCTAGGTCCTGCATCATCAACTGAACTTCACCATACTGAGTAGTGGAGTCGGTATAAGCATTACGCACCTGTTCTAGCACCTGATGAATCTTGTGCATAACATAGCCGGAGGCATGGGATTCTTGAGCTATGTTTAGCGTTTCCTTATGCCCCTCAAAGGCTTTGCGCGCTTTATCCAGAGCGATCAATTGATGAGTCTGTAATACCCCAATTTCGTCCTTTAATACTAGTAAGTGTGCTAGTTCTGCTTTCCTATCGGTAGGATGAATAAGAGCGGACATAGCACACAGATTCAAAACACATCCACGAAGATTAGGACCCGCCTGCTGAGTAATAAACGCATTACATTTAGCTATCGCTTGCTCAATATTAGTCGTCATAATTATCGACTCTTGGAATAGTCGCTCAGCCCTGTTCCGAGCAGCAACAGTATCATCTATTACACATTGCACTGCCAGAGTCAATCGCCCAGACGCCTGCATCATATAAGCCATTGAATACGTTTCATACTGCTCATCAAACTTCACGCGTGTTGTCACTCTATTCGCCGTTCTAATTTCTCTAAGCACCTCTACCTCAGCCTTCACCAATAGCAAGCGACTTAACTCATGGTTTTTCTCATAAGGAATGACTAGCGTCGGCACAGGAGCCAAAGCCAAAGTGTAACCATGTAGACGATGAGCCATCCGCTGCAAAATATAACTGACAACCAAAAGAAGAAACAGAAAAATAAAAGAAACTCGAAAGACACTAACTAAAGCAATCCCATTCACCTCTACTTATAGAAACGAATGCTAGTACCACATTAATTACCATCCAACCATAATAATAAATGCAGATAACTGAATAGTAAAATATGTCTTGAAAAAGAAAAACAAACCATCAAAGTTTTACGGTTCTACCCAAACAAAAGCAAAGAAATTATTGTTTGAACCCACTTATAACAACCCAAAATTTAATTAATGTCCAAAGTGACCAGCTCCGCTCTCTTCTTAGTAAGGCGCCCATTAACCTCCTCAGCAGCAGCTCGGGCGATCCTCAACTCCTCAGCAGCTTGACCAATGTCCGCCATCAGCCGGTCATATGTTGTTTTCTTGACATCAGCAACATTGAGCAAGCGTCTGTATTCTCGATCCAGTTCATCAATTTCACGAGGCAATGTGGTCCGAGCATTGTGACTCACCTTTTCCAGATCAAATAGATTCTTGATCCAATGAATGGGAAATCTGAGAACTAGATAAGTCTGAATGAAGGCGTCCCACTTCCTCAGAGTAGCCGGATCGATAGGATTTTCCTCCGCCTGAGAAAGGCCATCCCCTATATCCAGTAAATCCTCATTAGCCACAACTAAAGAGTTGGCAGGCATTTCTTCATGAACACACATATGGCCAAACCTCTCCACTATGCATTGGTAGTTGGCTGCTTTAGACGAAGGGAACCAAAACCCATGCACCAGCTCAAAGCGGTTATCAACGCCAGCCTCCGCCGCTAAAATAACGCGAGGGTATCGAAACTGAGGATCCTCCGGAGTAGCCATCATCTCGGCATCAACGTCCATGCTGTGAGAAACCTTAGGAGCCGGCTTGGAAGGTTTTTTCCGTTTATCGTTAGCACTCCCCGATTCGCTACCTTTAACTTGCTGGCTTGAGCCGTTCCCTTTACCATGGGCGCCATCTCGCTTTCCCATATCCTAAGGAAAGAAAAGAAAGCGTAACTAAGTATCCCGACACAACAAAGGAAGTAATGGTAATGACAAAATGCGCAACACATACCGGATTGGAAGGAGGAGGAAGATTGGTAGAAGAATGAACCGATCGACGAGAGGAAGAAGAAGAGCTTGATGCAGTTGTCTCCAAGTAACCTAATAACAGAAGAAAGCAAGAGAGGAAATAAAATAATTTTATCGGAGAGACATAGGGAATGAAGATGTATATATAGATCACCAGGTGCATTTAATAATAACAATAAAATATTTCGACTGGCACGTGTCAATACTCGAAACTCAACAAGGGATGGTATAGTATACTCACGAGACTTAAAAGGGGAAGAACTTTTATCCTTGGCACTGCCCTTAAGCCCACTGTCCTCTTGGGAATAATCATGAAGGGAGTGATCCGACTCAGACTCGCTCGCTGCACCTAGCATATCGGAAGGAGTATGAAGGGGGTGATTAGGATCTTGAACCATATTTACAACTAGATGGCGAGTGGAGTGTAAAATCATACGGGGAGGAAGCACTTCGGGACCACTTTGACTAACTGATCGGCCTAGTTGGCGTTCCACACGATCAATGAACGAACTCACGGACGGTGACCCCATTTTTGGATCCGACGGAGAAAATAGAGGGGAAATATTAGCAGTACAAAGAGAAGGTAATCACGGAATAGGTAGCACGCCAGCATCCCGCTTCATCTTCTTAGCCAGCCGATCAGACCTCCATTCGTTGAGAGGCAGATTAATGTACTCTTCAAAGAATAGGCCCCTAGGCTTCCAGCCAATAGGCGGAGAATTCTAAAATAATATGACAAACAAATATAAAAGAAACTAAAGCAGGATTCGGCGGGAAACAAAAGAAGAAAAGACAGACAGGATACCTTAGCAGGAGGAGACGCGACAGGAGGAATTTCTTATGGCTTCACTGTTTGAAGACGCCTTCTCTTCTTAGAACTCGATGATGAAAAAGAACTACCTTTCCCATCCTCCTGAGAAGACTCTTCACCCGAAAGGAGATCCCAGCTGGTAACAAGTGGATGAAGGGGTCGACCCTTGTTACTAGAAGAAAGCTTGTATCGGCTAGAAACTTCATCACTTAGATTTACGCGACCTGACGTATGCATTTCCTTGAAATCATCCTTGGTTAAAGCCAGAGGAGCGTATGAATCCTTAAGAAGAAGGTTTAGCACGTTCCTGTTGACACCGTTACGGTATCCGAGCCATTCATTGGTGACACTAACGGGCCTCTGAGACTGAGGTTGGAATAAATCGAAATGACATTGTCGATCACTCATCCGAAGACCATCCTTAAAGACAAAGAGATTGAAGCTCTTTCGGATCTCTATCTCATCGGATGAGGAAGGATAAGGAGGATTAAAGGGGACTCATTGATCAAAACCAAGCTGGCAATCCACACGAACGATGTTATACGCCTCAGAAGAAAACTTCCCACCATGAAATCCGGGAAGACGACCTGGTAGAGTATAGACAATAATATCAAAGTCATCGGATGAAGGCATATCCGCGGAAGACATCCTCCGTGGGGACTTGATAACAAAATTATAATGCAAAGAGCCAGTGCGGCCATCTTGATAAGTGATGGGGTTGAATTCAGCTCCCTTGTCCATGAAATCCTTGAGCTAGAAAACCCTTCTTGTGATAGATAGCCATCCGAGGATAAGATTGAGGTACTGTCACCAGTCGCTTGGAACCATCCTCCTGAGTAACTTATTATTGCTGCAAGAGAGCAAGAGGATTCAGCTGAGGGGGTATGTATAAAGGAAAGCGTTCCCAAGTCCATGCCTAGATAAAGTTAGCAGGGAAGAAGGTCTCTACCTCATGAGATCCATCCACGCGACGAATATCACGCGCCAGTAAATCAAGATGATGATACAAACCGCCCAAGAACATGGGAGCAAGTGGGAACGATACACCACGGGACATCAACACCGCTATAGGGATGAGCTCATTCTTGATAGTATCCCGGGGACTGTACTCGAACACATCATGACATAACCAAAAGAGAAGAAAAGCCGTTAATTCTGCTCGATCCGATTCACCTTCACGAGGAGGTACACCCTCTCGTTCGCCGGAAAGCATAGGGGGCCAATATCTGATCCAGCAAGAGAAAGAAGCACGGATCTGGACGGACTTAGGTTTCTTACCGCTCTTGGTTGCTTCAACCTCCTTTACATCATCAGATTCTTCAACAACAGATGACTTCGGACGAGCGGCCTTGATTGCGGATGCCATAAGTTTTGAGGAAGATAATATATTAACCGGGGAACTATGTGCAGCAGATGCAATAGCATTGCCCTTTCTCCTACTTCCCGAGTCCTCTGCTTCAGTCGGAGCTTCAATTTTTACCTCTCCTGGCGGTTGAAATATTATAGAATTTGCTTTGTCCGCAATCAAATGATCGCGAAGAGTCATGTCGCCCTTATTCAAAGACTAATGAAGACAACAACCTTCGAAAATTGTATCACCATGAAAAAGAAGACCAGTAAGCGCCACTACATCTTCCATAATTGGGTTGCCTCGCCCAAAGAGAATAAAAACATATGTGGATCGATTCCCCAGCGCGCACATAAGCGGAGCAAGCTATCATGATCCCGCCGGACGCATCTAAACTTCGAAGCCTGTATATCAGCCTCTATGCCGAAGGAACGGATAATTCTCTTATGGTCCGGATTAGAACAAATATAATCTACCCATGATTCCCAGGCGGCAGGAGTCTCAGCGGACGAACATATAATGACTGTAGGAAAAACATAATCTCCCCTATGGACCACTAAACGGGGCATCTCCTTAGAAGCAGTTAATGGGGGTACGTCCGCTTGAGGTCGGATAAGCCAATCTGCTGATGAAGATGGAGGAAATGGGTGAGAATTTAGCATATGAGAAATCCAGTTATCATCATTCGGAAAAAGGGTAGAGCCGTCATCCGCTGCAGGCGGTCGTAGTTTATCCTTCAGTCGCGGATTGCTCCTTATCTCATCTAATGCATATGGTTCTGATCTCAGGGGTGCGCCACGATTGGGCAACTCATTAGACACAGTGGGTGAGGAGAAGAGGGAAGAAAGAGAAAGAAACGCAGTGAAAAGATGATTACTGAGAAGTGAGGTCCTCTTTATTTATAGGGAGGTATAAAAGGAGCGGTTACTGGATGAGCTTGTAACTGCAGCATCCCAAGGGTCGTAAATGTGAACCGCCCTGACTCTCCAGTCATAACTGTCAAACTGTCATCAACATGTGACTGTTGACACGGTCTTTGATCTGTCAAACAGTCAGGGGACTAATGTTGATACATGAAAATAATCAATCCTTGAATGAGTAGCCCCTTAACTTGTTAAGGGTTCCTTTTAGATAAGAGAGACTAGGGGACTAGGCCTAACCCACAAGGATGGGATAGTTCTAGTCCATCTAAGAGTATATTAAATTGGTTGGGCTTTAGCCCAAGAAGAAAGCTTTTTAGGGTTTGATAATAACTTAAGGAAAGGGAAATGGTAGTTTAGTTATATGTTAATCTTATGGGCATTTATCCATAAGATGGTCATTATAAAAGGGGAAAGAGGGCACACTTGTGGGATCATCATTAACACACAATTACTTCTCATAAACCTCTCTACACCTTGGGAGTACTTTCTGTGATTAGGGCTAGTTCCTCCTTCCCACGTTTTACCACATCAACAGGAAGCTCTACGAGTACCGTTGGTGGGAAACTAGATAATTGCAGTTTATTATTAGTTTTCGATTGATTTGATTGACTAACGGTTGTTGAACTTTGATTGCACCTAGTTTTTTTATGCTTGAGAATCTTCTCTTCTGATATAAGATTCACTCAAACTAGATCGAAGTTTCGACGGGGATCTTTAGACTGTTTGTAGATCTAAAGACGTCTTGTGATAATCCATTGTTAACAGACTCCGTTATGTGTGTGATTGATCACAAGAGATTCAAGTTGATTGTGTGCAGGTGTTTATTGAAGATCTAATAAGATTTGAAGACAATGAAGATTTCTGATTTGGGTTCATAATCTTTGGTGTGCACAAAACTTGATCGGATGGGATCCATCTATAATCGGTTTATCTTTTTGATAGATTGGATTGATTAGTTGATTAGATCGGAATCAATACGTTTCTTTGTGATTCGAAGTATTGATTGCATAGTCTAGACAATAACTTTGGTGATTGTTGAATAGATAGATCTAAGGACCTGACAAAGGAGTTTATTGGGATAAACGGAAGAGCCTTTTGTCAAACTCATATCACTTGTTTGAAAAGAGTTGTTACCGAACAGATTTGTTGTTCCTTTACTGTTTGTAATACGAACCAAAGGAATTGTTCCAAGTGCGTGACTTATTGCAAGTTGGAGGCGCAGGGATACAGACAGAACTAGGTGAACTATAGGTTTAGTTGCTTGGTCTAAACTATACGAAGTTGGTTTAGATTTTGTATAGCGGCTTAATCCTGAGAGTATTCAATTCAGGACAAGGTCCCGGGGTTTTTCTGCATTTGCGGTTTCCTCGTTAACAAAATCTTGCTGTTTCTTTTACTTTTCTATTTCCGCAATTATAATTA
This sequence comes from Papaver atlanticum, assembly GCA_023531105.1. Classification (NCBI taxonomy): domain Eukaryota; kingdom Viridiplantae; phylum Streptophyta; class Magnoliopsida; order Ranunculales; family Papaveraceae; genus Papaver; species Papaver atlanticum. The sequence continues at coordinate 153,280 of JAJJMB010014738.1, read as the reverse complement.
TTTTATTATAATTAGAAGTAAAATACACAAACGTTAATTCCTATTTACTTGATAGCAATCCTATTGTGTTTGGTTAAGTCCGAACCTATTATCAAGTAAACATACTTCGTTGTTATATTGTCTCGATCTTGTATCCATAGCCAATCACACAAGTTATCTTGTTATCGTATTTTCTCGATCTCGTATCCATAGACGATCACACGAAGTGTGAACCGATTAGTTGTATTGTCTCGACTCAGTCCATAGACAATCACTTTCGGAGAAAGGACTTATATGTGGAAAAGTTTTAGATTCAGGTATATTTGGGTACCCTCGTGTTTTCACAAACCAATTTAAATTGTTTTCTATACATCTATTTTATTTAATTAGATGTAATCATTTTTTCAAAACTTAAAACAAATTTTCGATTTAAATTTAGTAAACGTGTAAGTTCATGTATATATTTATGAATTCTGTTATTTTTCAATTTTAGTGAAATATGTGATACTTTTTTTTTTTACTTTTCTATAACAACAATCAATGAGTTAAAAACCTTGAAATAGAATGAATATCTAACATGGAATTTATGTAATTAAGGATCTTGTGAGTTCCACCAGTATGGAGGTTTCTTAGCACATTGTGTTGGACGAGATTATGAGCTAACCTGTTGGTATCACCTTGGTGCGAAGGATAGTCGAGTCAAATTGATTAGAAATATGGGTTGAATGTCTTCGGTCTAGCATCTAATCTTCCCCGGAAGATTGAAATTGAAATCTCCTTGGTTGGAGATTTGATTAAGATAATTGCCATCTTCTTAGATGAAGATATTGTTATACCTTTCTTTTTTAGTTAGTTATAATGCTAAATAAACTCCTTGAACTGGGAATTAAAAGGTCATTCTATCCGATCAAGAAGGATTCACCAGATGTGAGCAGAGAGTGAGTATTATTTTTCGCAAAAAGTAATAGATGTGGTTTCTCGTATCTCCATCAAAGTTTATCTTGATATGTGTTAAAGATACATGGTAATTTGTGATTTAGTAGTCTAGAATTTTCTAGACTAGATTTTCCATCCAACGAAAATAATCTCTCCTTAGTTACCAAGTTAGTAGAAAATTCTAGATTAAGATAACTCTAGAATTGTGTAGATAGTTTAGTCAAGTCACGTTAGTCGATTGCTAAGAGTCTGTGGACTTCTACCTTTACAGCTTACCCACACGGTCAACAGTTTTTAGAGTTCTCTATTTCGAGATGTTTCTTGTTAGTCAGTCATATTATGCCGATGGCTTCATTTGGGACCATCGAAAACTCAAGTGAGTAAGAGTGAGTGAGAGCGAAGAGCAAGTCTAAAAGACTACCTTTGTTAGAAGAGTGAGCCTAAGTACTACACAAAAATTATCTTGTAACATATTTATAAAAGCTTCATCTTGTCAATTAACCAACCTCTTTCCTTGAACCATTTTTATAAACCTGTTACACTTCCGCATTTGTGCCAAAAAAATTGGTATCAGAGCGAACCTAGCCTAATCCTAAAACTGTTTTCATTGCAATTATTCCAAATATACAAGGTTTCAACTATACCCAAAAACTAATTTTCATATTTGATGGTGAGAGTTATGATTACTGGAATCTACAAATGAAGACGTTGTTCATTTTGCAAGACCTATGGGATCCTAGAGAAGAAGTTTTTGAGGTACCCGAGCTGGAAACAAAACTATCGTCATAAACTGACGCAAAAAAAAAAGTACAAGGAAGATAAGATAAAGATGCTAAATCACTGTATTTTTACAATAACAGGTAATTAAGCAAAACTATTTTTCCTCGAATTTCAGTGGTGAAAAATTTGAAGGAAGCATGGAATATTCTCTAAGTATCATCCAAGGATCATAAAAGGTAATCTCCATTAAATTGCTAAATTGATGGAAAATTTGAAGGAAACATGGAATATTCTCTAAGTATCTTTCCAAGGATCATAAAAGGTAATCTCCATTAAACAACAAAATTGATATCGAGATTTCGATAATTTAGTTATGAAAGAAAATAAAACTATCCAGAATTTCTTTTTAAGAGTTTCTTGAATAATAAATCAAATCAGTAGTTATGGAGATATCATTTAAAACAAAAGAGTTGTAGAAAAGATTTTAAGAAGCTTACCATTAAATGTTGCTACCATTGATGAGTCAAAAAAATTATCGAATCTCTCGGTACATGAATTAAAAGGATCACTCGAGGCACATGAAAAAAGAATAAATAGATTCGTAGATAAATGGAGCAGGCATTTCAATCAAAAATAAATTGCAGCGAAAAGAAAAATACAGAAGACGGGAAAGAAAGCTCAAGGGGGATCATCATCATACTCGCACTACGAGAAAATGTCCACATCAAATTAAGGGGCCATAAATTTTCACCGCAGACGCAGAAGAGGAAAAAAAAAAAGTTATAGAAACAATAACCAAAGGTATGGAAAATATTACTCCTTAAATCTCCGATAATGTTCTGCAAAAGTTTTGGCCATGCAAGTGATAATCTCAAGTATAAATGCACTAATTGTGACAAATTAAATCACTTGGAAAAAGGTCGTTGGTTTAAAAATTATGAAGCCAAGTTTTCTGAGGAAAATGTTTCTTAAAATCAAAGTATTTTATTTTTACCTAAGCTCTCAATAAGAACCGCAAGGCATATGACATGAAACAAAGAATATTTTGTGAAATTGGAAGAACAAGATATTCCACGGGTCAAGCTCGGAGATGAAAAATTCCAGAATGTCAAAGGTAAAGGAGTCATATCCGTACAGACAAATCAGGTAAAACAAGATACATATCTGATGTTTTTACCTTTCTGGCTTAGATCAAATTCTATTGGGTATTATACAAATCATGAGAAAAAGGTACTCACCACATTTTGAAGACGGTAAATGCACAATTTATGACAAAATTAATAAGCAATTTGTGGAAAAGTAAAAATGTCAGAAAATTTTGTCTTTCCTCTATTTATGTTATCAATTGAGAATTGTGAAATGAGTACCAATCATATTAAAGAATTAAAATTATGGCATTTGAGATACGGGCATCTCAACTATAGAGCCTTAAAGGTTCTAAAATCATACGACATGGTAATTGCTCATCCTAATATCACTGGTAGAGATAAAATATGTGAAGGTTGTATTCTTGGGAAGTTTCATAGACTTCCGTTTATAAACACATCGTGGAGAGCAAGAAGGCCCGTCAAATTGGTGCATGCTGATATCTCCAGTCTGACAAGAATAACTTGTCTCAACAACATAAGATATTTTATCTCATTAGTTGATGATTATACCAGGATGATGTGGGTGTATATTCTCGAGAAAAAATCCAAGGCATTCACTAAATTCCTAGAATTCAAAGCGATATCAGAAAAATAAAGTGGTCATCAACTGAAGGTTTTTCGTACAGACCATGATGGAGAATATACTTCGAATAAATTTATCAATTATTGCAAAGAAATATAATTAAAAATGAGCTTACTGTTTGATACTCCACAACAAAAAGGCGTCGCAGAAAGGAAAATTGTACGATCGTGGAAATGGCTCGCAGTATGCTAAAAGCAAGGAAACTACATAACGTCTTCTAAGAAGAAGCAGTCAACACCGCAGTATACATACTTAATCGTTCGCCTACAAAAGCAATTCTCAACAAAACTCCATATGAAACTTGGCATAAGAAAAAATACGAGGTAACTGATTTCATAATTTATGGTTGCATCGCGTATTCATACATTCCATCCCAGAAAAGTTTGATAAAAAAGGATAAAGCTTATACTTATCGGATACAACAAAGAATCTAAAGCATATAAACATCAGAAGCCAAAAACAAGGAACTGGTAATTTCAAGAGATATTATATTTGATGAATTTAAAGCATAGGTTTAGAATGATGAACAAACAACAACGAGTCGCCATTATTTATTACATACGAGCTAGATCAGCCATGTCATCAAAAAAATACTCCACCAGCAAGTACGAGATCTCCTAGTCCAACACAATAAATTCAAAGTTCATTTGAAGCAAGTGCTCGACCTAAAAAGTTGTTTTCCCTAAGAGATATTTATGATATATCAAATGTTGCATTTATAGCATAAGATCGACAAAAATATGATAAAGCGGCAAAAAAAGAGAAATAAAGACATACCATAGATGAAGAAATGCGAGTAATCGATAAAATAAGACGGCCTCAAGCAAGCACCGGGTGCATGGAACAGCAAAAATCGGTAACTATAAATCTAAATGAGCCATCCTTCTATATATATATATATAAGTTACTGATTTTGTAATCGTTTGTCTCTACGTTGATGATTTAATTTATGCCATCACAAAACAAGAAATGAACAAAAATTTAATAAGGAAATGATGAAAGATTATGTGATGACAAAGTTAGGACTTACGCGATACTTTCTTGGGATTCAAGTTGAACAATATCCTGAGAAAAATTTATTACTCAAGAGAAGTACGCAAAAGATTTACTGAAAAGGTTCAACATGATGGATTGCAAGCCAACTGCAACCCCAATGGGTACTAAATTATTAAAAAATGATGGAGCAACTAAAGTTGATCAAACCTTATTCATAAGTATCATTGGCTCATTAATTTACTTAACGAATACAAGGTCGGATATTTTTAATGTGGTCATCATTGTTTCTCGACTTATGAATGAGCCAAACAAGTTACAATATGCCGCCGCAGAGAGAATTCTTTGATATATCAAGAGAACCAAGGATTTTGGCATCAAATATAAAGGAGAACAAGATAATAATTTAATCGGATTCACAAATAGCGATTGAATATGTTCTATCGAAGACCGAAAGAGCACATCATGCTATTTTTTCTATATGGGATCAAAAGTTATCTCTTGTAGTTGTAAAAACAGAGTACGGTGGCACTATCATCAGTCGAAGTAGTGTACATAGTGGGAACAAGTGCATCAAGTCAAGCAGTATGGTTGAGAAGAATAATGACCGATCTACAACAAAGGCAAAAGCAACTGATAATTATCTACTGTGAAAATATGTCTACAATTGCAATGACACCAGTCTTTGATGGACGTCCGAAGCACATAAAGCGATTGCATCACTTCATTAGAGAATTGGTAGAAAACAAGAAAATCGAGCTCGAATACAAAACGCCGATGTTTTCATAAAAGTCGTTACAGTAAACATCACAAATTAATAATAGGTGTTAAAGATACATAGTAATTTGTGATTTAGTAGTTAAAATTTTTCTAGACTAGTCTGTCCATCGAAAGAAGATAAGTCTCACCTTAATTACCAAGTTAGAAAATTCTAGATTAAGATAACTCCAAAACAGTATAGATAGTTTGGCCAAGTCATGTAAGTCGGTTATTAAGACTCTAGAGACTTATACCTCTAGAGCTTACCACACGGTCAATAGTTTCTAGAGTTCTTTATCTCTAGATTTTCTTGTTCGTCGGTCATATAATGACTATAAATAGGCAGTCGATAGCTTCATTTGGGACTATCCAAAACTCAAGTGAGTAAGAGTAAGTGAGAGCATAGAGCAAGTCTAAGAGACTGCCTTTGTAAGAAGAGTGAGCTTAAATGCTACACTAAAATTAACTTATAACATTTTCACAATTTTAAATAAAATTCCCCTATTTCAATTAACCAATCTCTTTCATAAAATCTATTCAAAGGCCATTATATTTACGTATTTGTGCCAACGATATGATTCTCAATCCGAGGAAACCAAACATGGCATGTTACTTCAGGAGAAGTGACATATGCATCTTTTTCAGCTTTCTCTTTGTAACAGATTCTTGATAAAGATAAAATGAAGATGCATTGTGAACAATTGTTGTATGGTTATTCCTTTTCCCGGAAAATCCAATGGTTGTAGTTCTAAAGATTCCCCGTGATAGGTTGGGACCACATAAGAAATCCTTGTACTTGCCTCCTTTTATATTCCATCTAAAGTTAACATTTTGTATTGAAAGTTTTCGCCCAATTACTTTTTGAACCAATTACTAAGCAATAAAAATAGATTTTATTTGAGCCTAGTTCATAAACAAGTGGTTTAGAAACTCCAATCAATCATCACAACAAAAAATTTAATACAAATAAAGTATAAATTTATTATGACCTTTGTAGGATCTATCTAAGGTGGATCGTTTGGTACAGAAACTGAGTGAAACAACTCATGTTTTAGAAGATATGGTGGATCCTGAGTTTACCCATCCATGGTTCTTACATTTCCCATGAAGTCTGAGTTGATAACGAATAATAATCTATTTGATCTCCTTACCGAAATTTAAAATAAAATGCTTGAATCATGATCAAGAAAAAAGATATCGAGATTTCCAAGTATGAAATGGAAGACAGTAGGAATTTTCAAAACACAATGATAAAGTTAATTGTACAAAAGGGTGAGGATGTTGACGGGTCTATATATATAGGAAAAAAAGCCAATTTTGATGGCTAGGTGGAATACTTTTCTTTATACACTTGGAATAAACTAAATCCTACGCCACTTCAAATTCATGCTCTTAGTTGCAGTGATTGCATTGAATTACTTTCCTCCTTGGTTTATTGTGTTTCCTTGGATATTTGGATTTTGTCCTAAACATCTGATAAAGGAGAAAGCATCAGTATGGTTGTCTTAATATCTCGTAAGAGTTCCTTCGCCTTGGCACCCATCTTCTTAGGTAACTTATATTATCAATTCATTCCTCTTATTTCTTAAATTATCATATTGTCGAATATTTTGTCCCCTTAGTATTTTAAGATTTATGGTTGTTGAAGTGTTTCTACGACTACAGGTCGGGATTTTAGATTGATGCCTGATTAATGCGACCACCTATGATGATGACGGTATACTGAATGTTGTTTATGTCTCTTTTAGGTATTCCGGGACGATATTCTACAGGTTGAGTGTTTGTCTTTCATGACCGAAGCAACGCTGCTCTGACCTTTTTAACTTTTAAAGACGCTTCATGAGAGGGTAACATCGTTACTACCCTAATTTGATTTTTGTGTATCTACACTATACTTTTTTTTTTGAAACTCCTTAGAAGAATTTATTGTAAGAATTATAATAAGAGGAAGATAAAGCCATAACTTTCAAGAGAAATAATAGATAGTATGACAAAACAGAATAACAAAAAATTACATCTGTAAGCGCACCAATAGATTTGGTGCGGAAGCTTTCAAATAAATCCCCTGTTTTGGCTTAGTATTTTTCTTATTAAAACGACATGAAATATGTTGAAAACCATCCTAAGAAAAAGAGCTTGATGTTACTCTTTCTTAAGTATCCTCTACCACTATATTCTTTAATGCATGCGACAAGGAACATGTTGGGTAATTATCATATTCTTTATCCATACATATGGCTGAAATTTGAAATGTATTAGTATCGGCACATTTCATTAGATACTGATTGTATGATTATGGATCTTCTTAAAACTCATCACTTTCATCCTCAGATAAATCTTCCGGACTAGTCCTTTTCAAACATATCGGGACTCACAACATTCTCATATTTATATACAAAAGTATCAGTGTCGCTTTCATCATCTGAAGCTGAGTGTATGTTCACATTATCTAACAGACGATTAGAAGAAGGTATATGTACCTATTGTTTCTTAAAATTTTCACCAGCATTCTTCGAAGTAGTTTTTTCTTGACTCTATCGGTGAGGAATACCAACATCATTATTCTTTTGCTCCACTACTTGATTTGAGATAATAATTAAAAAGTTTGAATTATCACCTTGATGAATGACAGTATCATTGAAAACTTATGCAACTTAGGACCTCGATTCTTCACAATACATTGTTTAATAACCTTTTCCATTTTTTGTTTTTTTAGATCCTCTTGGTTGTTGTTTGAGGCTATATTTTTGTTCATACGTACATTTACCAAGATCGTGTCCAAATACCTTACAATGCAAGAAAAAGCAAGAAGTTTTTGATACGTCAAAAAAACAATGAGAGTAGACAAAATTATAAATCAGATGACGCTGACATCCGTCAACATTAGGGTTTCTCATTATTCTGGGGTTCTTGATCATCAGTTTCAAGTGTTTTCAACTAGATTTTTTATTTTAGAGTGTGATTCTACAATTAATGGTACTTTATCCAATTGTTTTCATCTTCTTTATTGAATGAGTGATTCTGAATCTGGGGTTTTGCTGAAAATCATAGATCTAGTTTTAATTTGAATTTTTCGAATATTGATATTTATGTATTACCCTCTAATGGTAAGAGAGGTAATGATCCATTGATATCTCTTCGAGATGATCTTATTGATGAGTGTATTTCTGAAAGGAGATACTGACTAATATGTAGGTAAGATTTTCATAAATTGAAGTTTCAAGATGTAGTAAAAATCTAGAAAGAGCAATCAGTTCAGGGTTCCTATAGGTAAGGGATTCTTTGCAATTAAACTTGACGGGGAAATAGATAAAAATTATATGCGGAATGAAAGATCATGAAAGGTGCATGATCAAATTGTAAGGATTCAAGATTGTAAACCAAACTTCAAATCAGAGAATCAAAGGATACATGTTGCATTTGTCTCGATGAGGTTTCTCGGTCTGGGTTTAGAATACTAGGTTGAGAAAATGGTGATGGCTATTGGTAAAGGAGTTGGTAGGCAGAAGCATTTTGGATTCTATATTAATGTGTTGGTCGAAGTGGACTTCCCAACTCATATTCCTGATAAAATTTGGGTAGAATCAAAGTTGGGAAACTTTTATCAACCAGCCTGAATCTCCAAAAATTATAACCATTGTCGAATGGTGAGGCACATGGTTTCCAAATGTTGTGATTTATAAGAAACTATTCTATACAATACAAAATAGGTTGAAGGTATTGTTGATACTAATTTCGTGAAGTCTATAATGCAAAAGAATTAATAATAAAAACAAAGAGCAAATAATGATGAGTTCTCGGAGGAAGATGAAATTTCTTTGCAGAATGTGTAAAGTAAGGTTGTGGTAAGTAGAAAAGATCATACTGCTAAAGACTTTTCTATGGATAATAAGAAGAGTAAAACAATAATGGAATATGTGGGAGTTAAAATCAGTTCAGTAAAGGGTGGTAAATTGGTTACCGAGTGTGAGAAAGATCTCCATTCAAGACTGGATGAAGTTTTCGAAAATCGATACAACTTCCCTTGATACCTTCTTGCATCTAAACTCATTGAAAACTTCATGGCCTTGGAGATGATCTATGTAGCTTCCTTTGATACCTTCTTGCGTAGAAACTCTTAATAAACTTCATGGTCTCGGAGTTGAAGATGAGGTATAGGTTGTTACTAAAGTAGTTAAAAACTTCATATTTTCCCAAATGAGCCCAAACAAGAATGTTAGATTTACTAACTAGGCATTGAATATTAGTATACCTTGAAAAATTGTATGAATAATTTATACAATGAGCCCAACCAAACACGAAAGCTTAAGCAAATTAAGGAATGAGGAATTAATAAATTGACAAGAATACAAATCAGTTTTGATTTTCGAGTGTGTGCTCAGTAATGTTACACATAACCCGGAAAAACTCCGGAAAGGGATCCCGTGAATCCTATTTGGATGGTTGTTCAAATCCTAGCTAAATACCATGAGGTGGCGGTGGCCAGTTAAAAAAATTATAAATGTTAAATTTCCTGTCGAAATTTTTTACGGGACAATACTCGGTCAGTTTGGAATTGTTGCCCGTGGGTGTAAAGTGTAAACGGTAAAACAAGTTATAGATGTTTAACCAACAACGCACGTGCTACCTAAATGAAGGAGCAAGCATCTTTCATACGTGTTTGTCTATAAATCAAGCTTCAATTTCCCAGTTACACCAATTATAATAGGTTGGTTATATTAAATTAGCTTGCATGTGCAGGACATGCAATTTTTTGAGACTGCAAGCAAATAAGCATTGTTCCATATGAATAGGTGGGGTGTTGTTGTAAAACAGGGAATGAAGCACGTGCGACTACCCATGTGAAGGAGAAGGGATTCGAGGATTAGGAGGGAATATACTGTATAGTGTATATACAGATATGGTTTTCATAACGAGGGTACGTCGTGGAGAGAGATATGTGGTGGAGGTGGAGAAGGTGGTGGTGGTGGTGATGGAGGTGAAGGTGGTCTGGTTGGCGTATGCGTGTGAGTTTTGAGCTGTCAGGCACGTGCGAAGATCAGGTGGCTAAAAATCACGATACGTGTCTCTTCCTCCATCTAAACGACAAGGCGTGTGCGGAAGTAGTAGTCTATCCTACAGGTTCTTCTTTTTTTTTCCTCTCTTATCTCCATCTCCAATCCACCACTCATTCACATCACAGCAATTGCCGCAACACCAACACATGAAAGAAGACGCCAATTAAAGACTTAATAAGAGTCACCAAGAAAGAAGAATAGCTAGCACTACTACTATCACTATGACAACAACTTGGATGTCATTTGCATGTTTGGTGTTATTGGCGCACATGCAACTGCCAATTGCATGGACCCTTCCCTTCTTCACTTTTCATCTTAACTCTCTTTCTCTCTCTCCCACCACCCTTGAGTCCTAACTATACTTCTGTTAACTCAATCTCTCTATAAAACCTCTTCTTGTATGCACCTCCAATCCCATCACTCTCTTCTCCATTTATCTATCTGTCTAAACCATACATTCACAACTCGTAGTATCAGTTCTGATATATCTCTAGCTTCGTGATAATATTTATGGCAGAAACTGCTGGTTGCAGTAAAAAATCAGTTGTTCTTACAGGTCGGCGACAAGATCTCGGCCAGTTAGTAGCCGAAGATTGATTAGGATGAAAGTGAGAAGGTTACAGAAATTAGTACCAGGTGGAAAAGGGTTACAGCCGGATCGACTTTTCTTAGAAACAGCAAATTATATCTTGCATTTGAAGTTTCAAGTTAATGTCTTACAAACTCTTTCTAACATGTACAAATTATAATCTCTTTATTTACTATATATCCCTTTCATCCATAGATAGCTATATATAGCTCATCATGCTCCAATTCATCCATGGTTTCACCGGTCGAAACCATATCCAACTTTATACATCATCTACCTCATCATCTTCTTCTTCTTCTTCCTTCATTATTATTTTTTCTCATTCTAAATACATTACTATTGTTGGGTTCGGATTTCCTGGTTGTTATATCAATCCAGGATTTATGTTTTCGTTTCTTCTTCTTTTTGCCAAATTACATGGTAGCAAGCAACCTCTGAACAAGAAGAAATGGGTTTCATGGGGTTTGTGTAATGTGGTTTTTCCGGGCTCCATTTTTTTCCTCATATTTTTACAAGGTGTATCCAGATCATAATTAGTTTAATTTAAATGAAATATTCCTAGAACACAGAGGTTCATAATTAAGTTTTGGATTTGTTTTTTAGTTTTTCTCATGTATCTAAAGTTTATCAAGGGTTTTCTATTAAACACGTTTCATAATTAATTTTGTTGAAGTATTACATATGCATGGGAGAGCTTATATCATCTATTCAAAATTCCGGCCTTAATCCATGCAAAAGAGAAGATAAATAAACAACTACCATTCAGTTCCATTTATTTAGATTTAATTTTCATTAATATACTAGGATTTGCTAATTTTGTCGAAACTCCACCTGTAAAATCAAGTTTAGACCAGTTAGAAACGAAAACAAAACCAAATTAGACAACATTTTGGTATTACTATTCAAAAACAGAAAAATACATGGGATGCGACTATATATATATTTAGACGGTGATTGTGATGGAAAATCCTATCCATTAGAAGCATGTGAGACGATTAGTGCATGCATGTGGCAATTATTATTAGTACCTACATGTCTAGCTAGAATTAACTAATTTTTCAATTCATTTTTGATAATGTAAAGTTGCCATTCCTTGAAATGGAATGCTACCTTTGTACGCACCACAAAAGAACCTCGCCGCATGTGCTCAAATTATGCGATATTGTGTCTCTGTATCTGTGTTCTACTGTTCTTGGTATATTTGTACCGGTATATGTATATTCCCATTTGGTTCCTGATGTTTTAGGTTTTGTGGATGACGATCTTGGCCAATCCATTTTTATATGAAGGGATGAAATTTTGGTATCCATAACTGTAAAATGAGATAATTGATTTTATAATGAAAAATGAATAATGACCAAAGGCTTCCATTTTGAGATTACAAGTGTAATTATGTACTATCAATGATGATTTTTCAATGAATAATGAGACCCCTAAATGGGTTTTTCAATGAGTAACGAAACCCCTAAATGGGTTTGTCCTGAACCATTTTCCTGTGGACCCCAATAGGAAGATTATAGACTCATTTATGATGAATGATTTTGCTTTAGGAGATTTATTGGCCATAGTTCTATTGTTTCTCTCACTCCAACTGCCCAGATAATAGCAAAGAGTAAGGCATATTTCTATGCACATGTCAAATATTAGATTTTGCCATATATGCACCCACTATGGGTATGCCAAAGTGCCAAACATATATGTCATATATAACATATACGCATACACGACAGACTTTCCAGTGAGTGATAGAGTGTCCCTCGCTAGATGTCAAACAAACGCTCGTTGGTCATTCCAGCGCCAGCAATGGTCATTATGTCGCTCGCTGACCTGATCATCGCTTATCAGTTCCTCACCCAACGGCTACAATTTCTCCCGTCTATAAATACCCAATTTCAAACTCATTTCAACTTACACCAGAATTTCTAAATCTCTCTAGAATTTCTCAATCTCCAACTCTTTTCATCATTCTTCAATTTCCTAAAAGAGCATGGCTGATAATACGAACATGGCTGAGTTCGTAGCGAACCAACATGCTGACGTAAATCAAAGAGTTGTTAATCGTGCCAATATGCAAAGTCGAATTAGGAGGCGAGTACCAAAATTTACTATTGCGGAAGATGAATGTATTTGCAGGAATTATGTTTCATTTACTGAGACTTTATTCGGAGATGCATTACATCCCCAAACATTTTGGCAAAGGATTTTTGGGAAATTTCAATAACAAACAATGAACCTCAACAATCGTGATGTTTCAGGCTTGAGTCATCGCTTCACTATAATCAATAAGGAAGTTACTAGGTATGTTGTTCTACTTCAGCAAGAAGATCCAAACATGAGGGATGGTGAAACCTTGATGGAACTTCAACAAAGGTGTCGTGCGGAATATCGTCGCATCTATGAAAGAGACTTCCAATTTGGAAGTTGTTTCGAGATTTTAAGATATTTGCCCAAATATTGTCCAATATTTATGTTTTAATTTCTTAATTGTCCACTCAAGTGTCTAAGTATTAAGTTTTAATATTTGTTTAAACTATCAAATGTATCTCTAATTAAAATGTAAGATTGGATTAAGAATATAATTAAGCTTAATAATTTTTTTTCCTTGATTTTCCTTGCCTTGAACTTTTCTTTGCCTTTTCTTAGTTGCGGTTTTGACTTGGTCAATATCCAAAACTTGAAGACTTCTTTTATTTTTTACCTATTTCTTTACAACTATCACATATCTTCTTAACGGCACCTTCAAGCACTACTCCAAAAAAATCAAGTTGTGTTGCCGAATCAAGCTGGATTTAAAATTGTGCCATTTGGGAAAATTTGAAAAAATAAATTAGATTGAGAAAGAGAGAAATAGGGAAATTAGATTAAGAAATAGAGAAATTTAAAAAAATAATAATTTGGGTTAAGTTCTGAGTTTGAAAATTACCTATTTATAGCTACAAAGAACTAGCTGTTGGCGCTAGAGTCAATATCGAGCGATATTCCTGGCAGCGCTGGCGATAAAGTCTTTATCGCTGGCGTTATTGTCAATATCGTTCGCTAGAAACTTTGTCGCTCAGTGGTTTTCCCATAGTAACGCAACTCGTTTGCCATGCCACCTGGTATGCCAAATAGCATTTTTTGGCATGTGCATAAGAATAGGCCTAATAGCGGTCAAATAATTTTCCCTCTTCCCGCCTCTTCTAAATTTCCACGTTTTGAGTTATGCTAGAATTGTTTCTACTTGAGCACATCTGATAATATACCCACCAATAAAGTAGTTCCAAATTCTGTGTGAAAATCTACAGTGTAACAAAGTATGATTCCATGTTTCTGGTTCCAGGTTGCATAATGAGCGCATAACATGGGTGATTTCAAAAACGTCTTATGTTCAGATTATCAAGAGTGGGGATCGAATTCTGTTCTGCAAGGCATAAGAAAACTTGAATCTGTAGAGGAACATTTTGAATATATATGCATTTATATGGAATGATCATATTAGTTGTAGTAAGATTTGGTTCAGTCAGCCAATTGTAGTTGTTCTTTGTAGCATATCCACCAGTAGAAATGCATCTTAACTCGTCTTTTTTTTTTTTTGCTAGCGACGGAGGGTTGCATAAAACTTCAAAAAGCGCCAGTATATCTTGCATCTCAGCAGGTTTTAATTTTTTTTTAATCTCAGATTTCAAGAGTTGTTTTCAACAGTTTCTTGAATGCTTGCATTTTTCTAAGAAGATATCTTGAAAATTCTTGGGAATCTTAGCTTCAGGGCTTGATTGTCCTTCCATCTATTCCCCAGAAGTAGATTGATTTTCCATTCCAAATCTCCAAAGTGGACATATTCTCAACTAATTGCTTTTGTTTTTGTATTCCTTTCCATAATCCTCTCTGTTGCGGCAATGTAGAGTCTTTTACCCACATGTCTTCCTCCCTTCCTTTCATCTTATTTTGAATCACCTTTCTACGAAGTTGGTTTCTTTGTTTTGTGAATCTACAGGTCCCCTTAGCTATTAGAGATTTATTGGTGTAACTTAAACTTCTTATTCCCAATCCTCCTTGTTTCTTTGGTCTGCAGACCCTGCTCCATGCAAACCAACTTATTTTTTTCTTTTCTTATAGAAGATCCCCATAAGAAGTTCCTCATGATCTGATTGAGATTCTTTTCAACCTTGATAGGAATTGGAAAAATGGATAAGAAATATATGGGCAAGCCGGAAAGTGTATTCTTGATTAGAACCACTCTACCGGCCTTTTTAAAAAAATCTCATTTTCCATGGTGCCAATTTCTTCTAAAAAAATTCAATGACTACATCCCAAATTGATGTGCTTATGTAGGTAGTATGCATCTTCATCAACGTGTCTATTTTACTGAGCCTCTCTCAGAGATAGTGCCTAGATTGTTACGCCTTTCGTGCGGGTCAGAACTTACCCTACAAGAAATTTCGCTACCTTAGGACCATTATAGTTATGGCCGCTGTTCACCGGGGATTCGGTCACCGGCTTCCTTGTCATCAGGTCACCAGCTTCCTTTTATAACCCACTGGTAAACCCCAAGTATTTAAGAGAAAGAGTTTCAATCTTGCAATTCATAATTTCTGGAATTGTTTCAATCTTATGATCAACCCCCACACTCAGCACTGCACTTTTAGAAAAATTTATTGGCAGACCAGTGATAGCTTCGTAGATTTTAAGTATGTGCACTATATTTTCAGTTTTTTCTTTAGATCCGGCTAGAAAGACCAATGCGTCATCAGCATATTGTAAATGAGAAAAAACTGCTCCTTTATCGATTGAGAATCCAGAGATCATATTGAGATTCACTGTTTGGTTCATGATTTTTGTGAAAATTTCTGCCACGAAAATAAACAAGAATGAAGATAAGGAATCTCATTTCCTTAAACTTTTTTGAGGCTTGAACCTGTCAGTTGAGCAGTCATTAACCAAAATTGAGTGTTGAGCAGATGTCACATACCACATTATCCATCTTATCCATTTCTGACCGAAACCAGAGTTTTGTAGTACTCTTTAGATGGTGTACCAACTCACATTATCAAAGGATTTCTAGATATCTAACTTGCACAAAATTCCCGGTTTCCTGTCTTTTAATCTTAAATCAATTAGCTCCCCTGTAATTAACATGCAATCAAGAATTTACTTATCCTTTATGGAAGCTCCTTGGTTTTCTGTTATGAGTTGAGAAAGAACTGTCTTAAGTCTTTGAGTCAATACCTTGGATATCACCTTGTATTTATATGATGCTCACTAGACTAATATGCTTAAAATCTTGTAGAGGCCCAACTTGTTATTTCTATGGGGTTAAACTGATAAATGAGTAGTTTTTTCTCCAATTCATTTTTCTCTTTTTTTGAGATTCCTTCACCACTGCCACGAAGTCTACTTTGATCACCTTCCAAGCTGTTTGGTAGAACTCCATATTATACCCATCTGGACCTGGAGATTTGTTATTTTTGAATGATCTAATAACTCCGAAAACTTCTTATTCTTCTATTTATCTTTCCAACCATAAACTTTGTTGTTCTAAAATTATAGGAAACAAGTCTTTATTCATTTGAGGTTTGATGATATGCTTGTCTTAAAACATGTTATAGAAGTATCTTGAGATTTCATCACTGATGTCAGCTTGGTAGAGTTGTCCACCCCATCAATTACCAATTTTTGGATGGTGTTTATTCTCCTCCCATCATTAGCAATAGAGTGAAATATTTGGTGTTAGCATCTAAAGTGCTACGTCTTGGATCTTGTGAGCCATTTCCTTGCATTCTCAAGATTGATCTGCTTTAATTTGGCCCTCAATTCTACTCTCTCACTGAAATGTGTGTTAGAGAGAGTATCATGTTATTCTAAAGCATTTAGTGAATCAATTTCAGCAGTTAATTCTTGCTTTCTTTCACCAATTTTAACATAAATAATTTTGCTCAATCTTCTAAGAAAAATATCAGATTCTGCAGTTTTTAAGATATAATATAACTTGACGTGCCATGGAAAATCATGGAATCCCAGCATTGTCTCAGATTTGTTAAAGAAGAAATTTTATCTTATAACTTTCAATTTTAAAAGAAGTTTTTTCCCAGTTATGTTTATTGTTATGAGAAGAATAATTGAATGATATGAGAGTACTCTAGATAGAACTATTTATGTGATGAGAGAGAATTTACTTTCAAAAGATGAAGATACTAGCATTTTATCTAGCCTGCAAAGAAGAGGATCTACCTGCATATTACTCAAAGTGTAAAGACCTCCATTTGGTGGAAAATCTATCAGTTCATGCTCTTTCATGAACTCATTGAATAATATTCTGCCTCTATTTGATCCTCCCGGTTTGTTCGTTTCCCTTCTCTCCTAATAGCATTGAAGTCCCCTGATATCACCCAATGTGCATTTTCCAAACCAATTGAGTCTTTTACTTCTTCCCAGAATTCATATCTTTCCCAATATGTACAGGGAGAGTATACATTAGTTAGAGTCCATTCATAATCCTCTGATTTGCATCTGAATTTTTGAGAGACTGTGTTTGGACCTAACATTTCACTAATACATTCAAGAAGTTATCATCTCATATTGTTAATATTCCTCCAGATATACCTCGTGAAGGAATATCTCTCCATTTATGATGTTCATCTGCCCACAATTGTTTCACCCACAAATCACTAATTTTCATCATGCGGGTTTCTTGAATCAAATAACAAGTTGACTTTATTTTTTATTATTAAATCCTTCAAGGAATCCATCTTGTTAACTCCAGTTAACCCTCTCACGTTCTTGATTAAGATTTTAATATCCATTGAGACCATTTGATGCCAAATTCACTGCTTCATTTTCTATTCTTCAATTTCTCCATCTTTAAATTCTTCAATTGAAGTTTTAATTGAATTATCCACTAAAATTATTTCATTTACCACTGCTAATTTCTTTCGAATCCTTTCTTCACTAAATTTCAGATGTTTAGCATTAATTTCTGCATGTAATTCTTTGGCATTTTGTTCTTGATCCCAAAATTTGCTCCAATGTTTGTAGTACCTTCCATTAAAAGCTCCACCATATTATCAGTTGTTCTTCTTATATTTTTTTTATCTAGCCTCTTCTCTTATTGAATTTGACATTGTAGGTGTAATCTCCTCGGTATTCATCACCATTGCAGGAGACAGAGAGGAAACTATATATTGATTTAGTCTTAATGTGATTGCCTCCTCAGACTGATGTTTTTCCTTGAAGGATCCGGGCTTTACCGCTACCTCATTTGAAGGATCGATTATAATTTTTATTGTTTTAGTTTAGTTTTTTTTTTAAATACGACATAAGTTTATATTGTATAAGGGTAATACTATAATTTAAATAATTAAAAATAACACACCAGATGACATTATTAATTAGTATTTCCCAAAAATCATTCAAATTAAAGTAAAGCCCAATATTATCAGATAAACTGATCTAGGCCAGAACAGTCCATGACGGACTTCAAACGCCACTAGTAACAAACATGACCTTAGTTCTTGGGACGTACTTATTTACCTTTTAGTTTGCACCTTTTATTAGGTGTACTAATTAAGATTCAAATATGATAACTAGGATCAGTTTGGCGTGGCGAATATGGATGGCTTACGTAAATTAAGGTGCACAACAGATACAGTCTGTGGATTTGGTGTCACCTACATCTGGCCCAACTAAATGGCGAGTGTGAAAAGACGAGGGTACCCAAATACACCACAATATTTTAAATATCAACATAAGTTTGATACCAAGTTTGATCATCTATGGACAAAGTCGAGACAATACAACAACTATGGAATACATTTTGTGTGATCGTCTATGAATACGAGATTGAGACAATACAACAACAAAGTGTTCACTTGATAATAGGCACGGTATAAAACCGAAACACTATAGGATCAATATCAAGTGACTTGGATTAACGTACGTGTGCAATTTACTTAATTATAATAACAATTATAATGCGGAAATAAAGTAAATGACACGGCAAGATTTTGTTAACGAGATAACTGCAAATGCAGAAAACCCCGAGACCTAGTCCAGTTTTGAATACATTAAAGTACCTAATTTCGATTTTCCTATTTCCACTTAAATGCAAAACCATATTTCCGAAATCTCCCTTAGAAATCTTCTATTATTAGAGTAGGACATTAACTAATAATATTTTCCATAGGATATGCTTAAATTGATGGTAATTAAAACATATATTATGAAAATCATAATTAAATGCTTTTCAATATTTCGGTTTGGGATCACCTTGAATATCAAGGAATATCTTTGAACAATTAATGATAAGAGTTATGTACATGTTCAAATAATGTCGATATCTAAAAGTTTCTCAGTAAAACCTAATTCCAAGCTTCACACAAAACATAAACAAATATGTGAATATTGGAAAATCGATTTTGCTCCTTGGGATCGGTTCTACCATGACTCACAATGTAAGTTTTGATCGGTTATACCATGCTTCCCAAACTAGGTTGTGACCGGTTACACCTTGCTTCCCAGAGGTAGCTTGTGATCGGTTACACCTTACTTCCCGAGTTAGCTTGTGATCGGTTACACCTTGGTTATCAAAGTAGTTTGTGACCGATTACAACTAACTTCCCAAATTAGCTTTTAATCAGTTACACATTGCTTCCAAAATGTAGCTTGTGACCAATTACAACTAACTTCCCAATATAGCTTGTGACCGGTTACACCACGCTTCACAAAGTTACTTGTGACCGATTACAACATGCTGCACAATATAGGATATGATCGGTTATACCACAATTCTCAACATAAGTTAAGATAGGTTCTACCTTGTCATCTTATATTGATCATTCAAAATATATTCAATAAAGAACCTGACCAATCATGATTTCATTCGATTACGAAACAAACTCGTATATGTACTTTAATTCCTTTAAACAAATGTTATAAACATTGTTTCCTAGGATAAAATCAATATCTATAACTTACACATAATCAAGTAACTAAATACAAAGATTATGTTGATGTCGTATTTATGAAGTTCCAAAAGATAAGCGTTTATACTTCGTAATTCAATAAATTCCTTGACACTTTGATCATAATGATATGACCAAGTCTAACCACTAGGGTATTATATATATACAGTTTCGCATGTTATGTTTTCAATATAATCCGACTTGAAAGATTCGTTAGGAATGGAAACATGATCAAGTCAATCTTACTAACCTCAAGTGGAAGGATGATGTCTTCGTTGTATTCGTTACTTCTTCACATTATTCAGGTCTTCGGAGTAATACTTGTACGTCTCAACATTCCTGGACTTTCTATATTAACCTAAACGAAGTTGACTCTAATATTTAATCAAGCGATTGTAGATGAGTTTTGATACTAAAATATGACAACTAAACTTGACATACCAACGCTTGGTGGGTTCAACCTAGCTATGCTCTAACAATCTCCCCCTTTGTCAATTTTAGTGACAAAACTCTATTACATATGGAGATAAACGAATTACAAAATAACTCATTCTTCATACGCTTGATTCCAAGTCTAGACAGCACAATAACCTGCATATATTCAAAAAATAAATGTCGTTGTTGACATTTGAATAACAAAAGCTTTACTCTCCCTAAAGGAAATCTAGGTAAATATTCAATCTGAACATCTTTGTTATTCCCCTTTCGTAGTATGAAATATTACACAACATGATAATATGTTTACCCCCCCCCCGGCGCCCCCCTCCTAGTCTATGCTTTACTCTTTCGTTAGATATAATGTTTACAAATCCATAAGACTTGTACAACCTATAAGAGTTAAGCACGAAGGTTTTACATACCAATTTAGATAAACAATACTAAAACCGAAACTACAAAAGTAAGCTAGCTTTTATTATGTTATCAAGGAAACAATTTCCAGAAGCAATTTTTCCTTTAGTCCGATAAATCAACTAAGATAACTTAGTTATTAATCGAACCGATTGTGTATGTACAATCGCTTATTTCGACAAGACACAAATAAAGATCAGAATTAACTCTATTTCTCTTATCAAGCTCTAATTATTCTATAAAATAACTTAGACCTTTCCCTTTAGACAAGACAAAAACTAGGTTAGTTAACTAGTTTTTCTTGTCAGGAAATTCGACTAGACTTGAATAAACGAATCCTCCATTTGATAAGTCTTACTAAGATCATAATTAACTTAGTTTCTCTTATCCGGAATCAAATGGACAAAACACATGACCCCGTAATTTTGTTAAGCAAAAAACAATAGATTCAAACCAAATAATTTACTTGTCATAGCTTTTCTTAACCGGAAGCAATTGAAACAAATATAACCAATGTAAGCACCGCAATTGCACCGAATTTCTTTAAGACAAAACAATTGATACCAAATAATAAAGAAGGTACCAAATCATAAGTCAATAAATTGACACAGTTTTTCTTAACTGGAAACAATTGAATCACAATGATCAATCCATACAACATAATGGAACATATCAATTGTACCGAAATTTTGTTATGCAATAACAAAATATATGCAATAAACTCAAGCTTTTCCTAAACAGGAAAAACGATTAACTAACAAATAAATCATTACCTCAATTTCCACAGCCACTTCTCCCCAGAAAGATATATCGTTTAAGCGCAAATACAAATAAGAACTCTCCCCTAGTTTGTTGTCATCCTCTCACAAGAACAAAAGAACAACAACAAGAGCAAACTTTACTAGAGAAAGGTTGAATCAGTTTTAACTAATGCGTGCCAATAGCAAAAGTTTAAACCAAAAAACTCATGGTACTAATGTACCTTGACAACACCAATAGAATTTCTAAGATTTTCAAAGGTTTCACGGTCTAATGGTTTTGTAAGAATATCAACTAGTTGTCGTTCAGAAGGAACGTACTCTAGTTTCATAACCCCGTTCTCATATAATTATTAAATAAAATGATATCTAATATCGATATGTTTAGTACGAGAGTGTTCAACTGGATTTTCCGTTAGACGGATTGCACTTGAGTTATCGCATAGAATACTCATAGTTGGAATATTTATTCCATAGTCAAAGAGCATTTGTTTCATCCACAGAATTTGAGTACAACAAGTACCTGCAGCAATGTATTATGCTTCACAGGTTGAGAGAGACTGTGAGTTTTGTTTCTTACTGTGCCAAGATACAAGATTTTGACCAACCATAATATGTACTTTTTTGATCTTCTACGGATCCTGCCCAATCAGCGTCTGAGTAGGCAACGAGACTGTTATTAGCGTCCATTGAATATGACAGGCCATAGTCTATGGTACGTCTGACATATCTTATGATTCTTTTACCAACTTTTAGATGTGATTCTTTTGGATTTGCTTGAAATCTAGCACAACATCCTACACTGAAAGAAATATATGGTCTAGTTGCAGTTAAATACAATAGACTTCCTATCATGGATCGATACGTCTTCTGATCGACAGACTTCTCACTAGGATCAGACTGAAGTTTTCCAGTGGTTGGCATTGGAGTTGCCATAGGAGTTGTATCCTTTAGATCAAATTTTTCGACCAAACTTCTGGCATTTTTTTTTTGGGATAGAAGAATATTGTCTTTTTTTTGTTGAATTTGTAAACCTAGAAAGTATGATAGTTCTCTAATATTACTCATCTCGAATTCTCCACTCATAAGATTTAAGAATCCATCAGTGAGTTTTTTGGAGGTGGATCCATAAATGATATCATCCACATAGATTTGTGCAACAAGAACATTCTTTCCATTCCACTTGGTGAAGAGAGTCTTATCAGAACCACCTCTAGAGAATCCCTTTTGAAATAAAAAGGATGTTAACTTATCATACCAAGCTCTTGGAGCTTATTTTAGACCATATAATACCTTTTTGAGTTTAAGTACATGGTCAGGAAATGAGGGATCTTCAAATCCTTTAGGTTGAGCAACAAAGACTTCTTCCTTTAAATCTCCGTTAATAAATGCATATTTAATATCCGTTTGAAAAGTTTAATCTTATGATTGCAAGCATAAGCAAGTAAAAGTCTAATTGATTCTAAACGAGCTATAGGAGCAAAGGTTTCATCGAAATCAATACCTTCTATTTGAGAGTATCCTTGAGAAACAAGTTTGGATTTGTTTCGAACAATAGTTCCGTATTCATCTGGTTTGTTCTTGCAGATCCATTTTGTTCCTACGATGTTGATGCCTTCTGGCTTCGGAACACGTTCCCAAACACCGTGCCTTTCGAACTGGTTAAGTTCCTCATGCATTAAGTTTACCCAAACAGGATCATTAAGATATTCCTTTATATTTTTGGGTTCTATTGATGAAAGAAATCATGTATAGTGACAGACATTCTGGACCCTTCGAGTTATAACTCTGGCATTGGCAACTCCGATGATATCATCTGCAGAATGTCTAAGATGTACCCACTTTGCAGGTTTGTGAGTCTCACTTTCACCATCGTTAGGTGTCTCAACGACACTGTCAGTGTCATCTTTATCATTTATATCATAAGTGGTAGGGACAATCGCAGGTTCCTCCTCATTTATCTTTTCTTTGTTAACAGTTTCTGAAGGAGGTAATTCAACAACAATATGATTGTCTTGACGAAAATCACTAATGTCATCAATAACCACATTTATAGATTCCATTATGACTTTGGTTATAAGATTATATACTCTAAAGACACGGCTATCAGACGAATAACCAAGAAAGATTCCCTCATCACTTTTGGAATCAAACTTGTCTCTATGTTCCCTGTCCTTAAGTATATAACATTTTCTTCCGAAAACCCTTAAATATTTTGGATTGGGTTTTCTCCCATAACACAATTCATAAGGGGTATTTAGATTTTTTGATCTTCGATAAACTCTATTTATGAGATAGCAAGCTGTGAAGACTGCTTCCCCCCAGAATGTTAGTGGTAGAAGCATTACTCTAGCCATTTCTTGAATATTTTTGTTCTTTCTTTCAGCAATACCATTTTCCTGAGGTGTAATTGGAGCAGAGAATTGATGAGTGATTCCAAGTTTATTGCAGTATTCATAGACTTTTGTATCTTTGAATTCTGTACCACGATCGCTTCTTAAGTTTGTGACCTTGTTCATTTTGAATCCTATTCACAATAATCTTGAACTCCTCAAGTGTTTCATTTTTGTTCTTTAGAAAAGAAACCCAAGTGAACCTTGTGTAGTCATTAACCATTACTAAAGAATATTTATTACCACCAACAGTAGCTTGTTGGATAGGACCGAAAAGATCCATATAAATAAGATCGAGAGGAGAACGAGTGACTATATCTCGAGAAATTTTGTGTGGAACTTTTCCTTGCTTACCTTTTTGACAAGCACCACATACACATACACCTTCTACTTTAGTATTTATTTTGGGAATGCCTCTGACAAGTTCACGATTAATGAGCTTACAAAGCACTCGGTAGTTGATATGACAAAACCATTCATGCCATAGATGAGTTGATTCTACTTTGGTCAGGTTACAGTACAAATTAGACTATATATCAAGTAGATAACAGTTATTCATACTTCTTCGTCCTCGAAAGATTATCTTTCCGGACTTATCTTAAATATCACATCCTCCTATATTGAATATAACCTTGTGAACTTTATCACAAATTTGACTTACTGAAAGAAGATTGGCTTTCATACCTTTGACATAAACAACATAATGAATTTCAGGAATACCTGATAGTTTGGTAGTTCCCATTTTATTGATAAGGAAGCTGCTTCCATCTTCGAAGGTAATAGATCCTCCTTTCTAATCTTTTGTCTTTATAAACCAAAATATCCTGTCATATGTCTACTACAACCACTATCTAGGAACCATTGAAATGGTGATGTGGTTTTGAGTGCAAATGCACATAGACATCTTTCAATAGATTCCTTATTATGAACTAAATTCTCATTCAATTTCATGGGAACCATATTAGGATATTTTTTCTGAGCTTTGGTAAAGTTTTTTAATATACCAAACAATTGTTTAGCATGTTTAGTAAGATTTTTTGTACAACAAATTTTCTGATTGAAAACTCTACTTCCTTTTAGAAGGTGTTCTGTGTACCGATTCTTATTATATGATTTTATACAACCAGATGTCATAGTTGAACATTGATGAGACTCGTTTTTATGAAGTTTCAAGGGTTCCTTGACCAGTCCTTTATCAACCAAGATATTGGTGATATCTTCAGCCAATGACTGGTTTTGTTCAACATGTGCTTTTATCATCTCCAGTAACACAGAAAAACTTTCTTCTGCATCAAATAAATTGTATTGTAGAATATTTAATCTTGATAGTACATTACCTGAATCAGTCATAGATTAAAATTTTATAGGTTGGATCGCACCAAACACATATTGTTAGATCTTTTCGTGTTTTCCTGCTCTGATACCAGTTGAAAAGACGAGGGTACTCAAAAATACCATAATATTTTAAATATCAACCTATAAGTCAGATACCAAGTGTGATCGTCTATGGACAAAGTCGAGACAATACAACAACTATGGTATACACTTTGTGTGATCATATATGGATACGAGATCGAGACAATACAACAACAAAGTGTTCACTTGATAATAGGTACTGTATAAAACCGAAACATTATACGATCAATATCAAGTGACTTGGATTAACGTACGTGTGTAATTTACTTAATTATAATAACAATTATAATGTGCAAATAAAGTAAATGACACAACAAGATTTTCTTAACGAGGAAACCGCAAATGAAGAAAACCCCGGGACCTAGTCTAGTTTTGAATACTCTCAGAATTAAGCCTCTATAGAAAATTTAATACCAACTTTGTATAGTTGAGACCAAGTAGACTACCCCTAGCTACTTAGTTTCCTCAGTATCCCTGCGCCTTCGAATCTAGAGTCATGTACGTGAATCACCAATCCTTTTGATCGTATTCCAAACAGTAAATGATAAAATTGTTTGGTAATCAATCTAATCAATCTTGGTAATAAGATATTTTGAGTCGTTTGATCTTCCGTTTAATCTAATAAAACCTTTGGCTGGTTAGACCAATCTAAACTTTGATTACCGAAATAATCAATTTCTAGATTTGCAATCAATCTATATAGAACTCAAAGAGTAACTATAAAGTGACACCGATCTCATGAAACTAGCAACTCAAGTTTATCAAAGATGAACACGATTTTAGTTGGATCCCAGCCAATCAAGTTTTGTACACAAAATTCACAAGATACGAAAACTAATAAGAAACTCTTCTTCGTCTTCAAATATTCGTTTGTCTTCGATAATAACCTGCACAACACAACTTGAATCCTCTTGTGATCAATCACACATAGAATGGAGTGTGTTAACAATGGATTACCACAGGATGTCTTAAGATCCGAAAATGGTTCTAAAGATCCTGTCGATACTTTGATCTAGTTTGAGTGAGCCTTATATCAGAAGAGATGTTTCTCAAAAATAAACAAACTAGGTACAATCAAAGGTTTAACAACAGTTAGTCAATTAAATCAATAACCGAAAACTAAAATAACAATGCAATTATCTAATTTCCAACCAACGTTACTCGTAGAGCTTCTTGATCCCACAGAAATCTTTAAACGAGCGGTCGTAAGAGATTTCTCCTAATTAGGGTACTTTCCTCTCCAGATAGACGGCTCCACCAGAAACTGAAAAAAGGGGGGTCTAACAACCACACCCAATATTTCTTTTAGGAAATCTGTATGGACTAACTCCAATATACTTCCAAGAGAATCAACTAGATAGTCAGAATCAATCAAGGAAAATACATCCAAGAGTTATATCTCTGTTTCTCAATGTAATCAGCAAATCAAACAGATAGAAATCCGTGAGCCTGATTATTATGAGAAACAACTTGAACGGTACCAAAGACCAATGTCCAAGTGCCAATCAATTTATATCAACAACCAAAGGTTGGATTATCTAATTGATTGAACTACTGATAGACGCATTATTGTGTCTAATATGTCTCAATTGTATGTTTTGTTAGTGTTCGATTTTGTATTTATTTTGTTATTTTATGTCTTTGTAGGTATTTTTAGAGAAATAAGCTCTTGCGGCGAAATTGGCTCGAAAAGTGGTGTTTTACACCCCAGGATAGAGTACTAAAGGCACCCCAGAAATGCACCGAAAGCACCCCAGAAATGTGTCGGAGGAACCCTGGAAAAATTACTATCTACGCCCAAAAATTACTATTTGCACCCCATAAGACAAGTGCTAAAGGGACACCCGTGCAGGATTAGGGGGAGGACATGTTCTTCTCAAATTCAAAAAATGAATTTTGGCGGGAAAATATTTTCATTAACAGCAGAATTTCAATCAGATGTTTGGACGTGATTTAGTGAGATTCAATCCCTGAAACTTAGTGGGTAGACGTGATATGACTATAGAAAGCTAGTATGGGTGATTTTATCGATCAAATTTGGCTGGCTAACTTGGTTTAATCCAAACAGGGAGTTGGAGGAAAAACATGAGCTTGCATGAGTTGTGAGAAATTTAAACGTGTACTTCACGTGATTGGAAGACTTAATCGATATTATAGAGCGTGAAGAAGGTATAGAAGGAAATAAATACAGCTGCAGATGCGTGAAAATCAAAATCAATGAAAAAAATGGAAAAAAATATACCCGAGTAAAAGAAGATTATTTGTAGTTAATGGAGGAGATTCAAAGTTGCAATGATGTATAAATAGGTTCCTAGGATCACATAGAAAGGGTGTAGAGAGTTTGGGGTCGAGAGGAGAGATCAGGAGGCATGAATCAAGAGTTTTCAGAACTCTGTTGTTGCTGCTGCTGCTGCACGTGAAGAACAGGGAAACAACGACGGTTTCTTCAATTGGTTGTAACAGTTTCTTCAACTGGTTTGCAACATTTATCTTCGTTGTAACAGTTTCTTCAACTGGTTTGCAACATTTATTTTCATTGTAACAGTTTCTTCATCCTCTTCTGTAACATTTATCTTCAGATTTATAACGATTATCTTCATCATAACAGTTGAGAGTTGAAACAGTCGGTCTGTAACGCACCTGTGCTGTTGCAAATTTCCTGTTTCATTATTTTCTCTTCTTGTAAACACTTTTTGAGCCATGAATACATATTTGAGTGTGTTTTCGACATGATGAGTTAAACCCCAACACTGGGACGACGGAGGAGGCCGAACTTCATACATGGGTAAATTTATTTTTATTCTTTTTATGACTTTTGCATTAAAATTAATTGAAATATGATTTGATTAAATTGGTTGTCATTTGATTAGATGGGTCATGCTTAGCTTAGGTGATTTGATGTCCCATGCTTAACATTTACAATCAATGTTTTGAGAATCTACCTTGGCAAAAATAGAGTCCATGTTTATATTTCTTGAGCTAAAATTGTTGAGAATAAATAAGTGAACCTTATGTTATAAAGATTGGCTAAATCCTTAGTCCCAGTACCCCAGTACCTCTCGCCCATTGTTAATAGTCTTTGGATATATTTATTTAGTATTTTTAAAAACTTTAATCTCTATGAATCTGAGTGAACGACAACCTCATTTCTTACCACTATCTAAAATTACATCAATTTTTGGCGCCTCCGACGCGGATTTGTTTTTAGATTTAGAGTTTTTTTTTTTAGATTTTTATTCTTTTGTTCTTTTTTACGTTTCTTGGGTATTTGTCTTTTTGTTGCAGGTTTTGAATCAAAGAGGAATTGTAGACGAAAGACCTGGGGGATTAAAGGCTAGACAAAGCGAAAAGAACGGAGAAAAGACAAAGATACTTTATTTTATTTTTTTATTTTTATTTTTAATTAGATTTTATTTTTATTTTTAGATTTTATTTTATTTTATAGATTTTTTTTAGATTTTTTTTATTATTTTATTTTTAATTAGATTTTTATTTTTAGATTTTATTTTTTTAGAAATTGTAAATAGGACTTTATTTTTGTAAATTTTTATTTTTGAACCTTTATTTATTATTTTTGGAACATTAAACGTTGGACTTTAATTATTATTTTTAACCCTACGGAAGGGTAAAATTTTAAATATAAACTGTTTGCAGGGAAGGACGACGATTACGATATCGTCTCGGCCCCTCGGGTTCGTACATGACATAGGAGTCGTGGCCCGAGTCGACTACAACTGTTTCATCGCCCATCTGGTACGGGAGGTAAGCTTCTAAACACCCGCGAATCCCCTGTCAGCGGGTTTACTATCTTCCTTAAGGTGCATATATGTTGAGGTTTTGAATACGGACTTTAATTTCCTAGTAAAGGGCAAGGCCAGGCCATACAAGATAAGGGTTCGGATTTCATCACCGTTCTCTTCTTGCCCGCCTTAGGAACACATAACCTACGCGAACCCAAGCTTAAAATACTGATTAGAACGAGACCGATAGGGTAACGAGCTTGTAGGAAAGTCATTCAAAGGGAAGTATTGGGTATCTTATTAGCTTAACTCAAAAGTTCAATAAGATTACTGTGAGTCGACTAGAGCCGCCCTAACGGGAAACGTTGCCAAAGAGGTGGGGGTATCAAAGCTCCTCTGAGCTTCCCCTACTTCTCTTTGACTCACTTTATTCGGATCGATCTAGAGAGGTTTGCTAAAACGATACCTAGTTGCCTTTTGGAGGAATAGAAGCTGGTCTAGAAACAATCTAAGGGAGCCATCATGCTTTTTGTTTGCTAGATTCAATAGGTTTGATTTGGTCGAGTCAGCCTTGTTTGTGATTGTGTAAAATTCCTCTGTAGTTTGTATTTTCGGGGTGATGAATCCTTTTCAGGAGACGCCACCTGAGATGACGTTACGAGAGTATATGAGTAGAAATTCTCATTATCAGGAGACGCCACCCGAGATGACGTTACGAGAGTATATGAGTAGAAATTCTCATTATCAGGAGACGCCGCCTGAGATGACGTTACGAGAGTATATGAGTAGAAATTCTCATTATCA
>JAJJMB010014738.1:57859-123610 GCA_023531105.1 Papaver atlanticum | reverse complement strand
TGACGTTACGAGAGTATATGAGTAGAAATTCTCATTATCAGGAGACGTCATCTAAAATAACTCTTGGTGAATATATGCAAGAGAAACGACATTGGGATGTTCCAACGGTAAGCGAGGAATCACACCTAATGATCTACGAGAAGTATTATAAACACAGACCTCCTAGTTTGGAACAAAGATTAAGAATTCTTGAATGTCAGAAATTATATTATGATGATGAGGAGAAGGATAGTACTGACGAAGAATCTGAAATATGTAGGCATAGTGATCAGGAAACTATTAATCCAATTGAGCTTTCTAATGATGATATTATTTCTAGTTCAAATCCAAATAATTTTTATGATTATTCACCTGTTCAAAAGGACGAGGATTTGATTAGGGATACCACCGTTTTAGACGATGTAGTTTTTCCTTTTGATTACGAAGCCTATAGTGGTTTAGAGGAACGGGTTTATTATGAAAATGTTGTTTTAGAGTCTAGCGACTTAGAAACAATAGTCTTAGACGAAGAAGATAGACCCGTAGAGATGAGTAAAGATGCACTACCTGATAATAACTTAGAAGAATCAATTGACCATTTCCAAGAATCTGATGATCTAGAAATTAGGGAGATTGTGACTAGTCTATCTAGAGACACTGAAAACTCTAAGTTTGGGGGTGATTATCACTTTCCTAGTGCCTTACCTTTAACTCTCAGAAAGTCCCCTCACTTAGGACTTGATATTTGTGCCTCGACCATTTTACAAGATTACCTTCATACTCGTTTTCCCGAACCTAATGATGTCCAAGAAGAAGTTCAGTCGTTAGAAACCCATCCTATGGTTGATGTGGTTTGCCCAGGCTATGATACCAAAATTGACTTTGTTTTCCCACCAAATAGTTTTCTTCCAACTGTAGGAACGTTTATATTTCAAATGTGTCACTTATCAAGTTCTGAGACTAAGCCTAAGTACTTTAGGTTAATAGAATCGACACATTTACTAAAGAATCACTACTCTCATTGTGGTCAATTATGTAAGTCAAATCTGATTGACTTAGAGGATCCTCAGTTATTTAGGTTACTATTGTGTGCTTCTAAGTTCCTATTTGAGTTTTTCCTGAATTTAGGACCTAATAATTTGGATCCCACCTATGAAGAAATACAGCCAATGAAAATATTTTATCTAGACCCTTTCATAGAACCTGAACCTGAACCGCAGTTAGCGATAGTTATCAGGAAACTAGGTAAGGTCATGCGATACTTGTTCACTTTCTTGGCTTATTGTTGTTTCCTATGGTCAGCTCAATTTGGTTTTGAAGACCCACAGTTATTCCGACTACTGTTATACGATTCGAGGTGACTAATCCTTTCCAATGTCTGGCTGAAGACTTTAAACTTAGCACTTCTTGGGAGGTAACCCATTCTCATGCAACACGGTAATATCTTTCCTTAACTCTTTTGCTTCAAATGGTAACAGTTTCTCCTTGTTCATGCTTTTAATTTCATCTTTAGAACATTGAGGACAATGTTAGATTTAAGTTTGGGGGTATGGGAAAAACTTTTTAGTTGCAATAAACTCCAGAGCCTAGAAATTTATGCCTATTAAGGATGGCACTAACCAATCTAAGTGGATGGAAGCATTTTGGTTTTAGGAGTTGAGGAACCAATCTGAGTAGATGGAAACATCTATAAGAGTCTATTCGTAAAAGCACAGAGCTCAGGTGTTAGAAATAACATGATAGTTTCGCCATATCTCGTTGAGTCCTTTTCACTTCTGTTTTTATTTTATTTATTTTTTAAAATATGTTTCTCTAAGTGATTAGGTGGGGCTCACGATTCAAGTTGTTACCACTGCTAGGGTGTAATAGAGTGATTGAGATACTATAAAATTTTTAAAAAAAAAAAAAAAAGACCAGACCAATAGACCAATCGGAATAAATTTTAACACTTGGATAGCAATATGTGTGTGTTCTCCCTGTCTCCGTCGCCTAAACAAGCGTGGAATGCAGGATCCACGGGAATTACCATATAATCTGCTGACAAGAAAGCATGCGCTTGGATCCACAAGATCTAATCATGTTGTTAGTTCTAAATAAATAAATAAATAATGTGTGTTCAATAAATCGACCGCTGGTTCCCTTGTATATGCCAGACGAGTTGATCTAGAATTAGGATTATTGACCACTGGTCCCCTTGTATATGCCAGTTGTGTTGATATTAGTCAGACTGGTATCTCAGTCCATTAGGATAGGTTCATCTTGGCAGAGGCCTTCAGACAGATATGAGAAAACACCGTTCACCTAGTCAACATCAAAACCATCTATGTTTTTCTATATCCATCTCTTAATCTATCCATGTGATTTGTTGACTCCGGATATTGATGTCCATAGTGAAACTATCTGAGTAGAGCTCTTTCACTTATATATGAATTTTAGTATGCTTGAGTGCAAACTCGTGTACAGCAATTGGAATTTCGCATCAGGGTACTTCCTCCCGTAATCAATAAGTATGCCAACCAAGGAGGTTCTTTAGTGCCATTTCAAGGTTCTGCGTAGATAGCTAGGGTCTGGAGTAAAGGTTTTGTGGGTACACCTCTGGTAAACCCTCCCGAGACTATAACTCGGCCACTAGGGCCACCTAGGGGTTCAAAGGCTTGTTGCACATGCTAAGTGCAATCGCGATGCCTGCGACAGTGAGTTAGGATTTTATTTTGTAGATTAAATTTGCTCGGGACTAGCAAATAATAAGTTTGGGGGTATTTGATAGACGCATTATTGTGTCTAATATGTCTCAATTGTATATTTTGTTAGTGTTCGATTTTGTATTTATTTTGTTATTTTATGTCTTTGTAGGTATTTTTAGAGAAATAAGCTCTTGCGGCGAAATTGGCTCGAAAAGTGGTGTTTTACACCCCAGGATAGAGTACTAAAGGCACCCCAGAATTACACCGGAAGCACCCCAGAAATGTGTCGGAGGAACCCCGGAAAAATTACTATCTACGCCCAAAAATTACTATTTGCACCCCATAAGACAAGTGCTAAAGGGACACCCGTGCAGGATTAGGGGGAGGACATGTTCTTCTCAAATTCAAAAAATGAATTTTGGCGGGAAAATATTTTCATTAACAGCAGAATTTCAATCGGATGTTTGGACGTGATTTAGTGAGATTCAATCCCCTGAAACTTAGTGGGTAGACGTGATATGACTATAGAAAGCTAGTATGGGTGATTTTATCGATCAAATTTGGATGGATAACTTGGTTTAATCCAAACAGGGAGTTGGAGGAAAAACATGAGCTTGCATGAGTTGTGAGAAATTTAAACGTGTACTGCACGTGATCGGAAGACTTAATCGATATTATAGAGCGTGAAGAAGGTATAGAAGGAAATAAATACAGCTGCATATGCGTGAAAATCAAAATCAATGAAAAAAATGGAAAAAAATATACCCGAGTAAAAGAAGATTATTTGTAGTTAATGGAGGATATTCAATGTCACAATGATGTATAAATAGGTTCCTAGGATCACATAGAAGGGGTGTAGAGAGTTTGGGGTCGAGAGGAGAGATCAGGAGGCGTGAATCAAGAGTTTTCAGAACTTTATTGTTGTTGCTGCTGCTGCTCGTGAAGATCAGGGAAACAGCGACGGTTTCTTCAACTTGTTGTAACAGTTTCTTCAACTGGTTTGCAACATTTATATTCGTTGTAATAGTTTCTTCAACTGGTTTGCAACATTTATTTTTATTGTAACAGTTTCTTCATCCTCTTCTGCAACATTTATCTTCAGGTTTGTAACGATTATCTTCATCATAACAGTTGAGAGTTGAAACAGTCGGTCTGTAACGCACCTGTGCTGTTGCAGATTTCCTGTTTCATTATTTTCTCTCCTTGTAAACACTTTTTGAGCCATGAATACATATTTTGAGTGTGTTTTCGACATGATGAGTTAAACCCCAACACTGGGACGACGGAGGAGGCCGAACTTCATACATGGGTAAATTTATTTTTATTCTTTTTATGACTTTTGCATTAAAATTAATTGAAATATGATTTGATTAAATTGGTTGTCATTTGATTAGATGGGTCATGCTTAGCTTAGGTGATTTGATGTCCCATGCTTAACATTTACAATCAATGTTTTGAGAATCTACCTTGGCAAAAATAGAGTCCGTGTTTATATTTCTTGAGCTAAAATTGTTGAGAATAAATAAGTGAACCTTATGTTATAAAGATTGGCTAAATCCTTAGTCCCAGTACCTCTCGCCCATTGTTAATAGTCTTTGGATATATTTATTTAGTATTTTAAAAAACTTTAATCTCTACGAATCCGAGTGAACGACAACCTCATTTCTTACCATTATCTAAAATTATATCAACTACGCACAATCTGTGATACTTCAATTATATAGAAAATATAATGCGGAAAAGAAATAACACAGACATGAGAAATTTTGTTAATGAGGAAACCGCAAATGCAGAAAAACTCCGGGACCTAGTCCATATTTGAACACCACACTGTATTACGCCACTACAGACTCTAGCCTACTACAAGTTAACATCGGAATGAAATGTAGTTGATCCCTAACCAATCTCACACTGATTAAGGTACAGCCACGTTCCTTACGCCTCTGAATTCCAGCAGTACTCTACGCACTTAATTCCCTTAGCTGATCTCACCCACAATTAAGAGTTACTACGACCCAAAGTCGAAGACTTGATAAATAAATCTGTCTCACACAGAAAAGTCTATTGAATAGATAAATCTGTCTCCCACAGAAATACCTACGAGTTTTTGTTCCAACTTTTGATAAATCAAGGTGAACAGGAACCAATTGATACACCGGACTTATATTCCCGAAGAACAGCCTAGTAATATCAATCACCTCATAATGATCTTAATCGTATGGAAGCGGAACAAGATATTATGGAATCACAAACGATGAGACGAAGATGTTTGTGACTACTTTGTATCTTACCTATCGGAGATTGAATCTCGAGCAAATCTTAGAGAAGATAGTAATCAATACGATAGAGTAAGATTAGAACACGCAACTACAGAGAAAATAATTAGGTATGGCTTAAGAATCCCAATAAAGTCTTTAAGTCGTTAACCTATAATGGTTTTAGAAAAACATAGGTTAAAGGAGAATCGACTCTAGTCGCAACTAGTATCACACAGGAGGTGTGGGGATTAGGTTTCCCAGTTGCTAGAGTTCTCCCTTATATAGTCTTAAAATCAGGGTTTGCAATCAATGTTACCTTGGTAACAAAGCATTCAATATTCACCGTTATATGAAAACCTGATTAGATTCAAGCTAATATCTTTCAACCGTTAGATCGAACTTAGCTTGTTATACACAAATGAAATGTGACTTCATTTAGATATGGGTAACCGTACCTAAACGTGTACACTTAGTTGGCTCAACAATAGTTAACCGAAGTTAGCCATATGAACACTTTCATATCAACCTTATTCAGCTTAATCACAACTAGTTCAAATGACTCAAATGAAACTAGTTATAGAGTTGTTCAATTGTTTATATTCTCATAGAAGTATACAAGACACAATTGAAGCAAAATCGATTTTGATTCACTCGAATCAATTCATGAACATTATAGCCACGGTTTGCAAAAGATTGCATTCCTTATTATATAAATGTATTTGTTCATGAACAAACCGATTTTAGAACTTAACCCACTCAAGTATGCAAACGGGTACGCATACCTAAGTAGCCGGACTTGGTCTGGGTTCGCCAATATGCGAACGGGTACGCATACTGTTGTTCACGACCAAACTCAGTTGAATTCCCGGACTTGAACAATTAAGCCGGTACGCATACGGGTATGCATACTAAGTTCCCAGACTTCAACTATTAAACCAGTACGCATACGGGTATGCATACAATGGTTCCCGGACTTGGAATAACTCGAAACAGTTAGCATACAAGTACGCATACTGTGCTATATCCAATCCATGGTTAGTTGTTATAAACTCCATTTCAATCATTGAAACATTCTTGGAAGACGGGAATAGCTGTCTCACACAAACTATTAGTTTCAAAGCAATTTTCAAGTGATCAATAGATCAATACGAAACATTCCGAGTCTACATCAAATGACTGTCTCACGCAAATCATGTAAGATGTTACCAGGAGATTTTCACATGATCATCTTTTGACTTTCGTCAAGAATAAAGATGAACTTGGTTAAAGCGAAAGCTTACCAACACATATTTAGAGAAATATGTAAGCGAGTTAAACTCAGCTCGAAATATCAAATGTGTATAAAGTAAAGTCTATATAGCTATACGACTTTTGTCTCAATAGGAGATAGAATAGAAATAGACTTCTAAGTGATAGATGAGTTCAAGTCTCCACGTACCTTTTGTTGATGAAGTTCCACAAGCTCCCCTTAGTAGTTCTCTGTCTTCAATCGATGAACGTCGTGAAGTCTAAAGCTCAACTACACATTCTATCCTAATACGAGACATAGCTATAAGTAGACAAGAAATCAAGACTTATAGTTTTGACAATTAAACTTAACAAACAAGCTTGAGATAGCAATGCTTGCGAGTTCGACCGAGCAGTCCTCTAACAATCTCCCCCTTTGTCAATTTTAGTGACAAAACTATCAATACATATGGATTACAAAATAAATAAACTTTGTAGCTTCTTATCCAAATGATTGATTTCCTTGGTTCTTCAACATTACTCGAAATCTTCGTCACTTCCAAGTACTCCAGTGATTTTGAACGTGTTCAACTCAGCATCATAGTTGTTGAAGATCCGTAGCCATAACAATAAGAAAACAATTATTCTCAATCATTGTTATACAGTGTCATAGTATTATTACACATCATCAAAGTTCAATTGTATCACAACTTTGACAGTAATACTATGGTGATATGTATCACTCCCCCTTAGTGAATACTTAATCTCATAATGAAAACCACTTCCCCTTATATAATGATCCGTAAACCATATGTATTTGTAGTGTGAACTACACAATAATTCTCCCCTTTTTTGTCAATATAAATTGGCAAAGGTACGAAAACTAGCGGGATCATAATGAAATTCTCATAGAGATACTTCATGACTAAAAGAGAACATATCAACTTTGTTTCGATGATTTTACATAATCGAAACTTAGTGTATTCATCAAGGAGTTTATAAAGATACAAGAAAACTCCTACAATATTCCACAGCCGCACTCCCCACAAAGATTTGGCAATTAAGCACAAGTTCAATTAAGAACTCTCCCCCATAAAATGTCATTCCTGAAAGAACAACAAGAGCGACCTTACTTTTACAAGAAAAGAAGGATTTCTTTGGACATTAACAAATTACATGAAACATGAATTTGTATCCAGAAAACTCAATTAAATTAACCACAAAGGAACCTCAGTGATTAATTTAATCGGAAATGCTCAACATAAGAGAACTTAGGGAGCCATATAGTACTTTCACATAGAAGTAGATCAGGGAAAGATCAATACTGCGGAATATACAAAGATTCATTCTATTTTCATCAATATTTGCATAATGACACAATAGACTTAATCTTTGACATCAAAAGTTCATTCTATTTTCCATCAATATTTTCATAATGACACAATAGAC
Source organism: Papaver atlanticum (assembly GCA_023531105.1). Classification (NCBI taxonomy): domain Eukaryota; kingdom Viridiplantae; phylum Streptophyta; class Magnoliopsida; order Ranunculales; family Papaveraceae; genus Papaver; species Papaver atlanticum. The sequence continues at coordinate 116,013 of JAJJMB010014738.1, read as the reverse complement.
TTAACGTTTGACATATATGGGACAATCATAGTTCACGAACGCAAACACACATATCCCATAACAATTTTTGCAATATATAAAACCAATAAAGATTAATACTGCATAATTATCTTCCAAATAAACTTTAGAATTTAAATAAATAAATCTAAAAACATTTCAAGATGAAAATCGTTGGCAATAGCAATGTAAAATCACAAGATAGACTATTCCAAACCCTAGTTATCCTTCTTAAAACATAAGAATAAATTCTCATAAGAAGTTTCCTAGACAAAAAAAAAACTTTAGACATAGCCATCCACCGGGGATCGAACAAAAGCAAGTTCATCAGTTGCTTTCTTTAGTTCAATCTTCAGAAACTCAAGATTTTTTGTTGCAATTACAAGTTGACCACAAACAACCTCAAAATCTCGAAGAATATTTCCAACCAATTGAGATGACATCTGAACTGGAAGATCGTTTTCACGATCAACTGCATGAGAGCAGGTTATGAATACAGGGTTCTTGTGAAACTCAATAACTTTGCCCACTTCAACTTTGTCTTCCTTTTTGCATCCATCCATTGTGCACACTACAAAATTTCAAGAGAACTCTTGAAGTTACGGAACGTGTATGTATCAGGAGAAGAAGAAAAACACGATATATATATATATATAAGTGCTTCATAGGGAAACCATAGGGTTAGTCATTTACGTTCATTAAGGGTCAGGTGCACAAACGTCCGTGGTTATGAGTTAGGCTCAAAACCAAGAAGCCAATGGAGCCTATTTTAGAAGTATGTTTTGATAAAAAAAAATTCTAATGACAGAACAACTTAGCTCAGAAGTGAGCACAAGGTAATTGTTGAAATCAACAAATCAACTGTCATTAGGAAGAAAAAACGAGGGTTTTCAAAGTGAGCAACAGGGAGAATTTACTCAAGAGTTATTGATCAAAAATATTACACTATGTAACAATTAACCGGAGCAAGGATAAACAGTGAGATGATCATTTTATTCTTAAACCGAAAAAACTGATACAACAAAGATCACTTTTTCAAGAAAATGAGCTTCTTGAGAATTATGAGCAGCCTCACACGGTCTCAAAGAGGATGCTCACTTGTAAGCAGTCAAGTTGTAATTTGACGAGCATATAGCTCATCAAGGGTATTGAAATTTTCCCTTTTTATTTCTTGAAAAACTTTAGAAAAGTCAATGGAGTTATTCTGAAGAGAATTAACAAGAAGAGGACAAGAGATACCTGAAGCTGCTGCCTACGTTGCCTTCTTAATGCTGCACTTGAGTCTATTTATACTGGTCTTTAGTTCTGAAATACGAATATTGATATGAATATACTCAGGAACGATTGACGCTTTTGATCCAACACTTCCTTTAGTCACGGAAGAAAAGTTTGAACAAGTTTTCTTGCTCATTGGATCAACAGGGCAGTCATTTGTCCGTATAACACAATTCTTTTTACAATTGTAGAAAGCCTTTGTGTTATCTTTACAGGCAAGACTTGGCTCATCACATCACTTTTCTTGTCTGAGAGTTGGACATTTAAGACCAGTAATCTGATAAACAGGTTTGATTACTTCCTTAGACATCCAGATAAGAATGTTATGAAGTTTTTCATTCTGTAGGCGAAAACGACATCTCCTCTCAAGATGACCTTTGTTTCCGCAATAATAACATCTGTATGGAGAATTATTAACTTTTCTCAAATGACCTGTTTTAAGAGGGAAACAACCCTTGTTTGTTAAAACTTCTGTTGCCGAAGGTAAAGTTTCAGTTTTGCCATCAGTGGAATTCTTTTGCAAGAGGTTGTCATTAGCACAGACAAAATTGATCATACCACACTTTGAGCGTCTATTCCTTCATAGCCCAAACCTCGTGTGTCATAATGTTTTTTACATGCTCCAGTTATAGTGGATAATTGCGTTGAGCTAGCATTGAACTTTTTCAAGTTCTCCTCCAGTGATTTGACCTTATTAAGAGCAGCTTTTAGGTCAGTCTCTAATTGTTTTTCTTTAGCGAGAAAAACGATTTCTCTATCACTAATTTTTTTTTTTTTGAGAGTCATATCTTGCTTCAGATTCTGCAAGTTCTTCTTTCAACCTAAAGAGATTTCGACGAAGATTTTCACATTCAGAATTCTTTGAACGCACATCTTCTTCTCGGTCTTTAAGAATGGATTGTAAGAGATTATATCCACAATCATAGCCTTTAAAGAGCTTTCTCATTTTCTTGTTTTCTAGACAAAGAGGAGTCAGAAACTCAGCCAATCAAGATATTGACTTCTTTTTCTTTATGAGATGGTCAAAAAGATTGATGTATTAAGAGACTTCCTCATCAACATCGTATCCATCGTATGAATCACTTTCATCCGAAAGATCATCCAACTGTTCATCTAGGCGTGTTTCCCAGTCATACACAGTTTCTGACAATGGAGAGGATGAGAAATATCTCTCAGGAGAACCAGAGCTTTGAACCAAGTCAAAACGTTTGTGAACTGGTGATGCGTTGTTTGAGATAACGTTTTTGTCCATAGAGTCAGATTGCTACAAATAGAAACTTATGAGGTCATAAACGTGTTTGCGTGCTCTGATACCAATTGAAAAAGATGGGGTCTAACAACCACACCCGATATTTCGTTTAGGCAATCTGTATGTACTAACTCCAATATACTTACAAGAGAATCAACTATACAGTCAGAATAAATCAAGGAAAATATATCCAAGAGTTATATCTCTGTTTCTCAATGTAATCAGCAAATCAAACAGATATAAATCCGCAAGCCTGATTATTATGAGAAACAACTTGAACGGTACCAAAGACTAATGTTCAAGTGCCAATCAATTTATATAAACAACCAAAGGTTGGATTATCTAATTGATTGAACTACGCACAATCTGTGATATTTAAATTATAGAGAAAATATAATGCGGAAAAGAAATAACACATACATGAGAAATTTTGTTAATGAGGAAGCCGCAAATGCAGAAAAACCCCGGGACCTAGTCCATATTTGAACACCACACTGTATTAAGCCGCTACAGACTCTAGCCTACTACAAGTTAACATCGGACAGAAATGTAGTTGATCCCTAACCAATCTCACACTGATTAAGGTACAGCCACGTTCCTTACGCCTCTGAATTCCAGCAGGACTCTACGCACTTAATTCCCTTAGTTGATCTCACCCACAATTAAGAGTTGCTATGACCCAAAGTCGAAGACTTGATATACAAATCTGTCTCACACAGAAAAGTCTATTAAATAGATAAATCTGTCTCCCACGGAAATACCTACGAGTTTTTGTTCCATCTTTTGATAGATCAAGGTGAACAGGAACTAATTGATACACCGGACTTATATTCCCGAAGAACAGCCTAGTAATATCAATCACCTCATAATGATCTTAACCGTATGGAAGCGAAACAAGATATTGTGGAATCACAAACGATGAGACGAAGATGTTTGTAACTACTTTGTATCTTACATATCGGAGATTGGATCTCGAGCAAATCTTAGAGAAGATAGTAATCAATACATAGAGTAAGATCAGAACACGCAACTATAGAGAAAATAGTTAGGTCTGGCTTAAGAATCCCAATAAAGTCTTTAAGTTGTTAACCTATAATGGTTTTAGAAAAACCTAGGTTAAAGGAGAATCGACTCTAGTCGCAACTAGTATCACACATGAGGTGTGGGGATTAGGTTTCCCAGTTGCTAGAGTTCTCTCTTATATAGTCTTCAAATCAGTGTTTGCAATCAATGTTACCTTGGTAACAAAGCATTCAATATTCACAGTTATATGAAAATCTGATTAGATTCAAGCTAATATCTTTCAACTGTTAGATCGAACTTAGCTTGTTATACACAAATGAAATGTGACTTTATTTAGATATGGGTAACCGTACCTAAACGTGTACACTTAGTTTGCTCAACAATAGTTAACCGAAGTTAGCCATATGAACACTTTCATATCAACCTTGTTCATCTTAATCACAACTAGTTCAAATGACTCAAATGAAACTAGTTATAGAGTTGTTCAATTGTTTATATTCTCATAGAAGTATACAAGACACAATTTAAGCAAAATCGATTTTGATTCACTCGAATCAATTCATGAACATTATAACTACGGTTTGCAAAAGATTGCATTCCTTATTATATAAATGTATTTGTTCATGAACAAACCGATTTTAGAACTTAATCCACTCAAGTATGCAAACGGGTACGCATACCTAAATAGCAGGACTTGGTATGGGTTCGCCAGTATGCGAACGGGTACGCATACTATCGTTCACGACCAAACTCAGTTGAATTCTCGGACTTGAACTGTTAAGCCGGTACGCATACGGGTATGCATACTAAGTTCCCGGACTTCAACTATTAAACCAGTACACATACAGGTATGCATACTATGGTTCCCGGACTTGGAATAACTTGCAACAGTTAGCATACAAGTACGCATACTGTGTTATATCCAATCCATGGTTAGTTGTTGTAAACTCCATTTCAATCATTGAAACATTCTTGGAAGACGGGAATAGTTGTATCAGATAAACTATTAGCTTCAAAGAAATTTTCAAGTGATCAATAGATCAATACGAAACATTCCAAGTCTACATCAAATGACTGTCTCACACAAATCATGTAAGATGTTACCAGGCAATTTTCACATGATCATCTTCTAACTTTCGTCAAGAATAAAGATGAACTTGGTTAAAGCGAAAGCTTACCAATACATATTTCGAGAAGTATGTAAGCGAGTTAAACTCAGCTCGAAATATCAAATGTGTATAAAGTAAAGTCTATATAGCTATACGACTTTTGTCTCAATAGGAGATAGAATAGAAATATACTTCTAAGTGATAGATGAGTTTAAGTCTCCACATACCTTTTGTTGATGAAGTTCCACAAGCTCCCCTTAGTAGTTCTCCGTCTTCAATCGATGAACGTTGTGAAGTCTAAAGCTAAACTATACATTCTATCCTAATCCAAGACATAGCTATAAGTAGACTAGAAATCAATACTTATAGTTTTGACAACTAAACTTGACAAACAAGCTTGAGATTGCAATGCTTGCGAGTTCAAACGAGCAGTGCACTAACAGAAACAATACGAATGAAGTTTGCTTGGCTCTTAGGATAGTTTGCAAGAAATGAAAACTCAAGCATAAACCAAGGTTGTTTGGACAACAACGAAATTCCAAAACTGAAAATATTCTCAAGATATTCATTAAAGTACCTAAATTCGATCCTCCTATTTCCAATTAATTACCATACCATATTTAAAAAAACTCCTTAGAAAACTTCTATTATTAGTATAACACATTAACTAATAATATTTTCCATAGGATATGCTTAAATTGATGGTAATTAAAACATATATTATGAAAATCATAATTAAATGCTTTTCAATATTTCGGTTTGGAACCACCTTGAGTATCAACGAATATCTTTGAACAATTAATGATAGGAGTTATGTACATGTTCAAATAATGTTGACAACTAGAAGTTTCTCAGCAAACCCTAATTTCAAGCTTCACACAAAACATAAAGAGATATGTAATATTGGAAACTCGGGGGATCGGTTCTACCATGACTCACAATGTAAATTGTGATTGGTTATACCATGCTTCCCAAACTAGGTTGTGACCAGTTACACATTGCTTCCCAGAGGTAGCTTGTGATCAGTTACACCTTACTTCCCGAGTTATCTTGTGATTGGTTGCACCTTGGTTATCAAAGTAGCGTTTGACCGATTACATTTAACTTCCTAAATTAGCTTGTGGTCGGTCACACCTTGCTTCCAAAAGGTAGCTTGTGACCGATTACAACTAACTTCCCAATATAGATTATGACCGGTTACACCATGCTTCATAAAGTTTCTTGTGACCAATTACAACATTCTACATAGTATAGGCTATGATCGGTTATACCTCAATTCTCAACATAAGTTAAGATAGGTTCTACCTTGTCATCTTGTATTGATCATTCAAAAGATATTCAATAAAGAACCTGACCAATCATGATTTCTTTCGGTTACGAAACAAGCTCGTATATGTACTTTAATTCCTTTAAACAAATGCTATAAAATATTGTTTCCTATGATAAAATCAATACCTATATCTTACACATAATCAAGTAACTAAATACAAAGATTATGTTGATGTCGTATTTACAAAGTCCCAAAAGATAAGCGTTTATACTTCATAATTCAATAAATTCCTTGACACTTTGATCATAATGATATGACCAAGTCTAATGTTAGGAATGGAAACAAGATCAAGTCAATATTACTAATCTCAAGTGGAAGGATGATGTCTTCGTTGCAGTCGTTACTTCTTCACATTCTTCAGGTCTTCGGAGTAATACTTGTACGTCTCAACATTCCTAGACTTTCTAGTCTAACCTAAATGAAGTTGACTCTCGTATTTAATCAAGCGACTCTAGATAAGTTTTGATACTAAAATATGACAACCAAACTTGACATACCAACGCTTGGTGGGTTCAACCGAGCTATGCTCTAACAGGGTGTTATACTTTAATTTTTCTCTAATCCATCATTTGCGGATCTAACATCCGCGGGTGGACGAGTGGATGGGTTGGATTTGCGTAACCAACATCTTTATTGAAAATTATGTGCAGTATGAAAGCAAAGCTAATAAAAATACTATTTAATTAATTATTTATAAAATCCTAAATCATTCTTAGATAAATATACATGTTTAACTAAACCCTTTTTATCTCTCTACCAGTAATGTGTAAAATTAAAATTCCATAGATGAATAATACATAATATATATACTACTGAGTGTAGAATACTAAATTTACCTTCATACCTTTTATAATTCTAAAAATCCTTTTAACCTAGCGGGTGCGGATGGTAAATAGATTTTTAGACATGCACCCACACCGGATCCAGTATTTAATGGATTTTCGAGAATAAACCACGTCCAATCCATCCATGATTGGGTTGGGTGTGCACCTGCCAAATTTCGAGTGGATCCGACGGATTTGCAGATTGGACTACCCATGCTTACCATGTCGTATATACCTAAAGTATAATTATTACATCACTTCATAGTAGATCTTGTTTTAGATAAAAAAGCCTCATAGGTTGCATCACTACATAACGAGACATGTTTTAGGTAAAACCCTACGGTGTGAGCTTATGTTTGGTAAATTTGTTTGGGATTGTTTCATCACTTAACAACCGTATGGACACTTAAGCCCCGTTTAGTATTCTTATTCCCACCAAAAGCACTTCGTAACAAACCTTTTATCAGGAATTTTTTTTGTTGAATTTTTTTGAAACTGCTTTTAAAAAAAAGCACTTCCATCTTAGGCCAACTAGTAAAGGATGAAAAGGCAGAATTTAAATTTAAGTGATTCTTCATTTAATTCTGTAGAAAGACAAATTTTTCCTTATAATATTATACACCTATTGTTATATTCGCAATTTAAGATTTCCTCTTATCTTTTTCTTGCGAAACAATTTATTACAATTATGATAACAATGATGATGTTGATAATAATAATAGAAAAATATAAACAAAATTTTAAGTTATAATAATAATAAAGTAATTAAAATTTTATTATTGTTTACATTTATTTAAAAATATTGGAATCTAAAATATATTATACTATATTAAATAGTATTTCAAAATATCTATCAAGACATGTCTATTTTCGTCATTAACTACACAACAGCACCTCAACAAGATAATTTACCTAACAGAACTCACACTTTGTTAATCCCGCAACACTTTATATACAACAGTTTACACAACGTCTAGTTGCTTTACATCAACATCAAAACATAACAAAATCCCAGCATAATATACGAAAAAATATTTTTTTTAAAACCCACAACAATGTCATACTTGTGCGCCTTTAAGGTAATGTACATCACACCAATTACAAACTATCAGTTTGATTCGAGGAAAAAACAAAAGGAAATGAAAATGAGGAAAAACAAAGATTGGCCTTAGTCTGCTTGAGGAAGTTTGAGATTAATTGTGCAAGAAAAATGGAGAGAAGGAAATAGATATTACAATATAACATTTTTTTTTTTGAAATATTGGATTAAAATCTAAGGTTATATTAATGTTTAAACCTCAAAGAGGTCTACTACCTACAAGCACAGGTCGATGGTATCATCCAAGAGGTCTACTACCTACCTTAGAAAGAAAGAAAAATCCCTCCATCCCGATTTGACGAGTTTCGAACTCAGATCGATGGTATCATCACCCAACGACTTTACCACTGTACCATAGTGAAATTTGCATATTAGAATATAACTTATTTAAAATAATACTCAATAATAAAATATTCTCGTTAAGATAATAAAATTTCTGACAATGGAGATTTATGGAAAATAAATACTCCCTTTGTCCAAAAATTTCCGTCCTCTATTCTATCGTTTGTTCTAAAATACTGGCCAACTTCTGTTTATAGTCATATTTTTTAGTCAAACTCTTAAATATATCCTTTAATTTTTTACAATTAAAAAATTATTTTAAATATAACCAATTTAAATATTAAATGATATCTTCCTCAATAGGAAACAAAACTACTAAATCAATCCATAAAGATATTTATTTTTATCTTCTATTTAAATCATGCAATTTTAATAAGAATTTTAATCGAAAATAGAATCCGAAGACAAGGAGTTGGTTGCCTATGAAAAAGAAAACTTCATATACTCCTTATAATTACCAATGTAATTTTCTTACATACTCCATATACTCCTTTTAATTTTAGTAATAACATAGCATTTAACAAGGGTAGTTTTGCACACTCCTCCGGTCTCCTTAATATATTGACTTAGTTAAAGCGGACTAATAATTTAGGACGGAGGGAGTATATTATTTTATTATTATTAATGATATTTTTCTTAATTTTTTTATTATTATTATTAATTAAAAAAAACAAGTAAGAAACTACACGTGGTTGGTTGGGAGCCTAGCAACAAGTTGCACCCCAACTCCTTTTTGGAAGCTACACTTACCCTATGAAAAAGAAAATTTCCTATCTTAGAATTAGCATCATAAATAGATAAGCAATTTCTCAAACGATTAAAAAAAGTCATCTCCTAATTCGCCTAATGTAGAAAAAGATAAAGCCCCAAAACTGTAACCATGAGATGTGCATGTGTCCAAGTATTTAGCACGCTTACGGTTGATAGCCGCAGAAATAGCCCGTCCTGGAACGAAGCTACAAAATCCTGCACATGTGAAGGGTGAAATCCCTGTAACGTCAAAACAAGTGTCTTGACCATTCTCCCAGTTATATACAAGAATGTCAGCTTGTTTTAAGCCATTGCCATCCGCCAAAAATCCCGGAGAAGCCTCCTATCTAGCAGCTACGCCATCTTTGTTGCATATATCCATAACCACATCGCGAACTAAATCGGGTCTGAATTTGTTGCCGACTTCATTCGCACAATGGATAGCATGATCACCAAATGTATCCATACTGCGGCTACAACATGGGCACACATATCCTCAGCAAAAAGAGGCACACCAAGACGGTATTGGATTACATCCCTAAACTGTCTCGGCCCAATATTTTGGTTGAGCCCAGCAATAGGAATCTCCTTTAAAAAATCCATAGCATGAGCCACCTTGTTACTCTGCCAAAGAACTGCATCTCTTGCAGACATTGCAAACCTGGTAGGCAATTCTCTCTTAACAACATCAAAGTAACGAACTGCCAATGTTTTCATGGGGTGAGGGGCAATGTCTTTGATACTTTTATTAGAAAAATAATTAATTTTCGGATTTATTATTTAAGGATATTTTAGGATAATCTAGAAGTTTATTTTTAAGAGTTTCAATAAGTTAGGAAAGTTTCCTAAAGGTAGTATATACCTTGGGAGCTGTGATTCTTCGGAGTTACGAGGTTTGGATCATTCATTCATAGTCGTTATTCGTATCAGTTACTTTTCTATTTTCATTTCGCTGCGACAATAATCATGTTTTGTAACGCTTCCGATCTGCATCAATTTCCTAATCCCGACTCGGGTCCTTAGTGCTAAAATAATAAATTTGATAAAATCATAAAACAATACACTTCAAAGATCCCCTTCGGCACTAACAAGTCCCAAAAAAAAAAAAAAAAAAAAATCTTCTAAAAAAAAAAAATATTCATACAAATTAAACTTTTTCAAAATATGATTCAATATTGGTTTGTTTTTCTTTAAAATTCAAATCAAGTTGTATTTCATCGATAATAGTTCGCAGTGCAGTCAAAAAATACGAGGCATGTTGTTGTAGTGCAATAAAAAGTGTTGGAGTATGGTTGATATTTAAAGTGCTTGTATTTGTGTTGTAATTAGTGGAAAGTATAATATTTCTACAAAATTAGTCAATATTGTACTTAGAATTTACAATTATTATTCAACCTCCAAACTAGGAATTATTCTTTTAAACAATAATATATTATTTAACTGTAAAATAATAATTTATTATTAATAATCATATATCTCTTTAAAATAATAAAATTACTTGGTCTCGGATTTAAAGAGATATGACCAACTCTAGACATTGGGGAACCGATCCTAGTAAGAGGTGCAACCGATCACAAAAGGGGAATCGATACTTGTAAGAGGTGCAACAAGTTTTTAGTTATTGGGAACCGATCCTATGAACATGTGCAACACGTTTTTAGTTATTGGGAACCGATCCTATGAACATGTGCAACAAATACAAGTTAGATACCATATATATGTGGGAACCAATCCTAGTACCTAGTCAACCAAGTTTTGGTAACTAGAGTGACTAATTATAGTACCCACATGAAGATAGAACCGAAACTTTTTTTGGTAGAACCGTGAAACCCATGATTGGTGATTTGATAGGACAATCAATCACATAGTTCTTGGAAGTCAGATGAACCAATTCTAAACTTGTTTGGAAGTGTGGCAAATCGTTTCCAAGATGGTAAATATGAAAAAGGATTTACCAAGTAAAGATGTCGACATACTTTGAACATGTGCAGTAACTCTTATCTTTTATTGTTCAAAGATATTCCTTAATAGCTAAAGGAGAATCCCGGATCGAAATAAATTGAGAATCTTTTAATTAAGGTTTTTAGTTTTATATGCTTTTAATTTCCAGCAATTAAAATGCATATCTTTAGAAAATAAAAATTGGTAATGTGCATTAACTAATTGGAGATTTTCTACTGAGATTTCAGTCAATATTTGGACAAAGCATTTCCAGGAATTATGGAAACCGAATTTGGTAATATATTGCATATCTTGAGAATATTTTCGGTTTTGGAAATTCCTTGGTGTCCAAACTTCCTTGGTCTATAAATATTGAAGTTTTCATTTCAAGCAAACTAATCCTCAGAGCCAGCAAAACTACCTAGTTGTGTTGTTACTGGTGGAGCCGCCTATTCGGAGAAGAAAGTAACCTAATTAGGCGAAATCTATTACGGACGCTCGGTTTAAAGACTTCTTCGGGATTGAGAAGCTCTATTAGTACCGTTGGTGGGAAACTAGATAATTGCAGTTTATTATTTGTTTTCGATTGATTTGATTGACTAACGGTTGTTGAACTTTGATTGCACCTAGTTTGTTTATGCTTGAGAATCTTCTCTTCTGATATAAGATTCACTCAAACTAGATCGAAGTTTCGACGGGGATCTTTAGACTGTTTGTAGATCTAAAGACGTCTTGTGATAATCCATTGTTAACAGACTCCGTTATGTGTGTGATTGATCACAAGAGATTAAAGTTGATTGTGTGCAGGTGTTTATTGAAGATCTAAGAAGATTTGAAGACGAAAAAGATTTCTGATTTGGGTTCATAATCTTTGGTGTGCACAATACTTTTTTCGGCTGGAAAAGGATCCAACTATAATCGGTTTATCTTTTTGATAGATTGGATTGATTAGTTGAGTAGATCGGCATCAATACAATTCTTTGTGATTCAAAGTATTGATAGCAAAATCTTGACAATTACTTTGGTAGTTGTTATTGGATAGATCTAAGGACCTTGCAAAGGAGTTTATTGGGATAAATGGAAGAGCCCTTAGTCAAACTCATATCACTTGATTGAAAAGAGTTGTTACCGAACAGATTTGTTGTTCCTTTACTGTTTGGAATACGAACCAAAGGAATTGTTCCAAGTGCGTGACTTACTGCAAGTTGGAGGCGCAGGGATACAGACGGAACTAGGTGAACTATAGGTTTAGTTGCTTGGTATCAACTATACGAAGTTGGTTTAGATTTTGTATAACGGCTTAATCCTGAGAGTATTCAATTCTGGACAAGGTCCCGAGGTTTTTCTGCATTTTCGGTTTCCTCGTTAACAAACTTGCTGTGTCTTTTACTTTTCTATTTCCGCAATTATAATTGTTTTATTATAATTATAAGTAAAATACACAAACGTTAATTCCTATTTACTTGATAGCAATCCTATTGTGTTTGGTTAAGTCCGAACCTTTTATCAAGTAAACATACTTCGTTGTTGTATTGTCTCGATCTTGTATCCATAGTCAATCACACAAGTTATCTTATTGTTGTATTGTCTCGATCTCGTATCCATACACGATCACACGAAGTATGAACCGATTAGTTGTGTTGTCTCAACTCAGTCCATAGACAATCACTTTCGGAGAAAGGACTTATAGGTGGAAAAGTTTTAGATTGGGGTATATTTTGGTACCCTCGTCTTTTCAATTGGTATCAAAGCAGGCAAACACGAAAATATTTAACAATCTGTGTTTGGTGCGATCCAACCTATAAGAAATCGAATCTATGTCTGATTCAGTTAACATAACCGCAGGATTTGACTACTTCAAAAAATCATGGTGGAAGACACGAATGAAGTATGTAATACTCTTATTCCTAAATGTATTAGGAATTTGAATTATGTCTATGTATGTCTTGAGGGACTTACATAATCAGTGGGATATCATAGGGTTGCATATCATTATGTTTAATACTGACTGTGACAATGATACAATACTCTATGAGACGGGTTATATCTCGTAAATGCATAAGATTCCTCTCAGATTTTTTTATTATATGAACCATGGTTATTGTGTTCTGTAAAAATCAGGGATCTTAAATATATTTTTGATATCCTACCAAAGTATATATATGTACATTTTCAGATCTAAGTTTGTCAATGTATCGCTGCTTAGGATGCAATTTTGGAACCTTTGTAATCCTACAAAGAATGATTTTTCAGTTAATAGTTCCATTAACAATGGTTTGCTTCATACACCTCACAACTGTTTTAATGAAGCAAGTGATCTTTTGAGATATTACAGGATTTGTGATTCTAAAGATATTTCTAATAAATATCTTGATATGTCCAAACTTATTTTTGTATACTCTATTAGAAAATTCTTAAGTGAATTTCAAATGATATTATCAAATTTTGGTAATAATAGAGTAAACATATTTTTGGACATATACATAGGATTAATCCGAAACAAAGATCCAGTCCATGAAAAATCGGTTTTCCAAAAGAAATACCTAGATACAAAATCGGATTTGACTCCCCACAAGCCACTGTTTCCGATTTTGATAGTGTTTCCTAAAACTAGTTATTTCCGATTTTTAATATCACCTCTTCCTATAAAAGATAACCTCTTGCTATGTTTACAAACATATTGGGGAAGATTGATCGAAACCGTAACTGGGGTTTCATATTTTTACAAGTATGAGAAAGAGGAAATCAAGAGTCACACCCTCTGATGATCGAGTCAGATGTGATGATATTGATAGGATCAGATTTCCTAACAGTATTGATGACAAGCATGAATTCACTCGTTTTGTTGACAGCTCATGCTTTAGGAAATACGAAACACTCAAGATGATGGAATTCACTACTGAAAAGAAATTTGATCCAGATGTCCAAGATAAGGATTATGTGAAGTTTGTTCAAGATCGAAACTGGGGAAAGCTTTTTGATTTTGAAAAATATTCACCTGATACGGTAAGAGTTTTTTATGCGAATATTCATAATGTTGATCATAAAAACCTTACCTTTGTTACTCTTATTGGTCAAGGAATCTACTATGTTGATCGTAAAACAATTTCTAATGCTATTAAGTACAATGTGGAATGTAATCACTTGATTACTTGAGTTGAAATTGAGCACGATACCATTTCAACACGTCTCATTGGAAGATCGACAGAGTGGGAAAATGGTAGATTACCAACAAAAGATATACCCTTCCACCTAAGGGTATTCGGTAAACTTGCTTTAGCAACCCTATTTTCAAGCACTAGAGATAAGTCAGCCTGGGACAAAAATTTTGCAGAATTTGTTTATTTTCTGTTATCAGGGGACTCTCAAATTGATATATGTGGAATCATTGTCAGTCAAATGATAAAGATCTCATATTCTATTTCTTCCTCGGGAATAAAAAGGAATCTCGGTTTTCCTTGCATAATTACAGAGATTTGTGAATTCATCGTGGGAGATGATTTTGATGTCAAGAGAAGCATTACGTCTGTCTCTAAAAAGACTATATGTCAAATGATTGGAAGTAATAAAACGGTCGAAAGGATTTCACAAAATTCTAACAAAAAGTATCTCCTAGCTCACCTTGAAACTCTTGGTAAACAACTTGACTGTTTTCAGAAACAGCTGGGCTTTGCTGCTCGGAAAGATCCAGAAACTCTTAAAGGAATTCTAAAGATTGAATCATAATTTTGGAACCAAGAATCGAATATTGAAGAAGAGCGTCGAAAAATACTTGATCACAAGGAATGTCCCTTCCAATAATTAATTTAAAAAAATAAAATAAAAAAATAGCCATTTGTTTTTGCTTATTTCAATAAAGTCTATTATGAATAAAACTATCTTATTTATGAATAAAATTATTAGTTTATAATTTTTCTTGTGATAGTTTTCGTTTACATAGCCTGTCCTTGAATGCTTTATATTATTGCTATGTATGTTTATGGGATGTTTGATTTCGGTTTTCACAACCTTGATATTCGATCTCATATGTGTGAACCCTTATTGACTTTTTGATTTAACGGGATTGAGTTCTAGCCCATGTTGGTAGGCTTTATCAAAGGATCATGAGGGGTTCTAATTGAAACAATATGTTAAAAACTCACAATATGTTGAATCGTTTTTGGTTTAGCATAAAAGCATATGTGTTTCGGGGTTTCAACTTTTGCATTGCAATAGTTAAAACCGGTTTTCAACCTTTTCTGGTAAAGGTTGGTCTTTGTTGTTGTTCTTTTGTCTTGCGAGAGGATGACAACACAACGGGGTAGAGTTCTATCTTGAACTGCTGCTTAATGATATATCTTTCTGGGGAGAAGAGGATGCGGAATTTGAGGTAACGACTTTGTTAGTTAATCGTTTTCCTGTTTAAGAAAAGCCTGATCTTATTGCATATATTTATTGCTTTTGCTTAACAAAATTTCGGTACAATTGATGTTTATTCCATTGTTTATGTATGGATGTGTGTGTGATTCAATTGTTTCCGGTTAAGAAAAACTATTGTTATCTTGCTTTATTGTTTGGTATCAATTGTTGAGGCTTACAAAATTTTGGTGCAATTGCGATACTTTAATGTCTATGTTGTTTCAATTGCTTCCGGTTGAGGTAAATAATTATGCAAGTTGATTTATTTGGTTTGTATGAATTGTTTATGGCTTAACAAAAGAAAGGTTTTCAGGATGAATTGTTTAGTCCAATTCGATTCCGGATAAGAGAAACTAAGTTAATTCTGATCTTAGTTAGACTTATCAAAGTGGAGGTTTCGGTTTTCAAGTCTAATCGAATGCCTTAACAAGAAATGCTAGTTAACTAACCTAGTACTTGTCTTGTTTAAAAGTGAAAGGTCTAAGTTATTGATGAAAATAATTAGAGCCTGGTGAGAAAATATAGTTAATTCTGATCTTTATTTATCGAACAAGCGATTGTATTTGTACAATCGGTTTAGCAAAGGAACTAAAGTGCTTAGTCGATTT
Organism: Papaver atlanticum; assembly: GCA_023531105.1. NCBI lineage: Eukaryota > Viridiplantae > Streptophyta > Magnoliopsida > Ranunculales > Papaveraceae > Papaver > Papaver atlanticum. Next base: position 100,068 of record JAJJMB010014738.1, on the reverse strand, counting down.
TTGGTTTGCTAAACTATTAGGGAAAATTGCTTCAGGCAATTGTTTCCTTGGTAACATATCAAAACAAAATTACTTGTAGTTTCGGTTTTGATATTGGTTATCAAAAATGGTGTGTGGATTAAACCTTTCGGTTTGTTTTTTATTTGCTCGTACCTTTGTCATTTTGTGACAAAAAGGGGGAGAAATATATGGAGTAAACAAGTGATACTTATATTGATTTGTATTGATTTGGTATCACTAAGGAAAGGACAATGGTGCTTAAATGTTATGTTCAACAAAAGAGTAAAGCATATACTAAGGGGGAGTAACATATCATATGATGATGGAAATAACAAATACGTGCGGATTGAAAATCTACCTATCTTACCTTTAGGGGAAGTATTAGCTTTGTTATTATAATGTCAACAGCAGCATTTATGGATTGAATGTATACAGGTTATCGTGTTGTTGAATTTAGGAATCAAGCATATGTGTAATGAATACTTGTAATTTGTTTATCCATGTGATGTAAGAGTTTTGTCACTAAAATTGACAAAGGGGGAGATTGTTAGAGCATAGCTCGGTTGAACCCACCAAGCGTTGGTATGTCAAGTTTGGTTTTCATATTTTAGTGAATCGAAAATCATTTAAAGAGTCGCTTGATTATTTACAAGAGTCAACTGCGTATAAGTTAGCTTGAAAGTATTAGGATATGAGACATTACAAGTATTACGTGAAGACTTGAAGAATGTGAAGAAGTAAGAAGCTACAATGACGACATCATCCTTCCACTTGAGATTAGTAATATTTGACTTGAACTGTTTCATTCCCTAACGTATCTTTCAAGTCGTGCATATTGAAAACATAACTGCGAAGCTGTGAATGATTATACTCTAGTTAGACATAGTATTAAGGAATACCTTAATACGAAGTATAACGCTTATCTTTTGAACTTCGTATATAAGACATCGACATAATCGTATGAACGCTATTGTGATTATGTATGGGTATGGGTGAAGATTTCGTCCTAGGAAACAATGTTTTACATTCGTTTAAAGGAAGTAAATTCATGAACTTGTTTTATGAATCGAAAGGGAAATCGCTAGGCTTATTGGTATTGTTATTCATTGCAAATCTTTTAAATTACCAATATGTGTGTTTAGTATAACTGCTCATAACTTGTTTATGTATCTTGGTAAAACTATTCACAAGGCATGACTTTTGTATTGGTATGACTTTTATTAGTGAAACCGATCTTAAGTAATCACCTGAGATGGTATGATAGATTTGTTGTAATTGGTATGACCAACTCTATACATTGGGGAACCGATCCTAGTAAGAGGTGCAACCAATCACAAAAGGGGAATCGATCCTTGTAAGAGGTGCAACAAGTTTTTAGTTATTGGGAACCGATCCTATGAACATGTGCAACACGTTTTTAGTTATTGGGAACCGATCCTATGAACATGTGCAACAAATACAAGTTAAATACCATATATATGTGGGAACCAATCCTAGTACCTAGTCAACCAAGTTTTGGTAACTAGCGTGACTAATTATAGTACCCACATGGAGGTAGAACCGAAACTTGTTTTGGTAGAACCGTGAAACCCATGATTGGTGATTTGATAGGATAATCAATCACATAGTTCTTGGAAGTCAGATGAACCAATTCTAAACTTGTTTGGAAGTGTTGCAAATCGTTTCCAAGATGGTAAATATGAAAAAGGATTTACCAAGTAAAGATGTCGACATACTTTGAACATGTGCAGTAACTCTTATCTTTTATTGTTCAAAGATATTTTTTAATAGCTAAAGGAGAATCCCGGATCGAAATAAATTGAGAATCTTTTAATTAAGGTTTTTAGCTTTATATGCTTTTAATTTCCCGCAATTAAAATGCATATCTTTAGAAAATAAAAATTGGTAATGTGCATTTACTAATTGGAGATTTTCTACTGAGATTTCGGTCAATATTTGGAAAGCATTTCCATGAATTATGGAAACCGAATTTGGTAATATATTGCATATCTTGAGAATATTTTCGGTTTTGGAAATTCCTTGGTGTCCAAACTTCCTTGGTCTATAAATATTAAAGTTTGCATTTCAAGCAAACTAATCCTCAGAGCAAGCAAAACTACCTAGTTGTGTTGTTACTGGTGGATCCGCCTATTCGGAGAAGAAAGTAACCTAATTAGGCGAAATCTCTTACGGCCGCTCGGTTTAAAGACTTCTTTGGGATTGAGAAGCTCTATTAGTACCGTTGGTGGGAAACTAGATAATTGAAGTTTATTATTAGTTTTCGATGATTTGACTGACTAACGGTTGTTGAACTTTGATTGCACCTAGTTTTTTTATGCTTGAGAATCTTCTCTTCTGATATAAGATTCACTCAAACTAGATCGAAGTTTCGACGGGGATCTTTAGACTGTTTGTAGATCTAAAGACGTCTTGTGATAATCCATTGTTAATAGACTCCGTTTTGTATGTGATTGATCACAAGAGATTCAAGTTGATTGTGTGCAGGTGTTTATTGAAGATCTAAGAAGATTTGAAGACGAAGAAGATTTCTGATTTGGGTTCATAATCTTTGGTGTGCACAATACTTGTTTCGGCTGGAAAAGGATCCAACTATAATTGGTTTATCTTTGTGATAGATTGGATTGATTAGTTGAGTAGATCGGCATCAATACAATTCTTTGTGATTCAAAGTATTGATAGCAAAATCTTGACAATTACTTTGGAAGTTGTTATTTGGATAGATCTAAGGACCCGACAAAGGATTTTGTTGGGATAAGGTCCCGGGGTTTTTCTGCATTTGCGGTTTCCTCATTAACAAAATCTTGCTGTGTCTTTTACTTTTCTATTTCCGCAATTATAATTGTTTTATTATAATTAGAAGTAAAATACACAAACGTTAATTCCTGTTTACTTGATAGCAATCCTATTGTGTTTGGTTAAGTCCGAACCTTATATCAAGTAAACATACTTCGTTGTTGTATTGTCTCGATCTTGTATCCATAGTCAATCACACAAGTTATCTTGTTGTCGTATTGTCTCGATCTCATATCCATACACGATCACACGAAGTGTGAACCGATTAGTTGTATTGTCTCGACTCAGTCCATAGACAATCACTTTCGGAGAAAGGACTTATAGGTGGAAAAGTTTTAGATTGAGGTATATTTTGGTACTCTCATCTTTTCACATGTATAAACCGATCTTGCATCCATCAATAAACTTACACATATTCCATCAATTTTCATAAAAAATTTATAAAATTTCTTTAATCAAATTTCTTCCATCCATATATTTCTTGTTTTAAGTCGTTTCAATCAATTTTTTTCTCTTTATGGATCCTAATTTGGAAGATGAGGAAGCACAGAAATTTGCTTCGCTATATCTCTAACAACAACAGTGGATGCTTCAGCTGGATCAAATGATGGAGATTCAAACGAAGACGATATGCAAATATAGCGAGATCCAGAACCGAAATCAGCAATGACAAGAAGTTGAGATTTTGAGAAGAATGACATCAGCAAATGATGCGTGATTATTTTATCAATGGATATGTTCACTCCGATGAAGATTTTAAACGACGTTTTTGTATGCCACATCATTTGTGAAAAGATGAGGGTACCCAAGTACACAACAATCTTTTTATTTGATCACAACCTATTTAATCTCTACCGTGTATAAACCTCTTGGATAAAAAATCACTCAAGGAATATTTCAACACAATGTCCACTTGAAATAGGGTTAGTCCGGACTGGCCTAACAATGTGAGAATATCAAAGTCAAGTGGAAAAATCCAATACACTTTGCGTGATCGTCTATGGATATGAAATCGAGACAATACTACAACAAAGTGTTCACTTGATAATAGTATGGTATAACCGAAACCTTATAAGATAAATATCAAGTGCGTAGTTAACGTACAAGTGTATTTACTTTAATTATAATATAAACACAATTATAATGCGGAAATAAAGTAAAGCACACACCATAATTTTGTTAACGAGGAAAACTACAATCTTGTAGAAAAACCCCGGGACCTAGTCCAGATTTGAATACTCAATGAATTAAGACGCTACAAAAAGGTAAACTTGCAACTTCGTGTAGACAATACTAAGTAAACTAAAATCCTAGTTACTCAGCTTCAGCAGTATTCTTGTTTTGATAATATCTAGCAGAACCGAAGTTCTCAATAGATATTTGATACCAGATATCCTAGCAGAACAGGCATTCTCTTTAGGACTAAATCTAATATATGATTTGTGGAATTTAATTTGTGTAATTCGGATTAAACAAACGTTGAAATTGAAATTAAAGGTTACATTAAATTTAAAACTAAAGGATTGTGTTGAATTGAAATTAAAACTAAAGGATTACATTGAATTGAAAGATAATTATTTACGTCCAGAATTTAAAACTCAAACTAAACAAGTGTTATGGAATTACTTTCATTTTCATTCTCATCTAGGTTCTCTGCATCATAATCAATGTCAACTATTTCTAGGTGTTGTTTTGCCTTTTGTGCTTGAACTTCATTAAATTCATCTTGCCACATTCGTAGTTGTGAAAAATTCATTTTCGATATGTCCGCTCCCATGATTCTTCTCATGTGGGCACTAAACAAATTATATTCTACCGCCTTACGACCGCTCCTCATTTCTGAACCTCTTTTCTTATGTTCTGTCATTTTAACAATATCATTTTTTTTTCTCAAAGAAATCTTGAAGGTTGTATTCTGAATTTGATGATTGCTCGGCATCTTGAGGCGTATTTATGATTCTTTTTGCTTTTTCGACACCCACTTTATCGGATCTATTTACATTTCTATTAACACTAAGATCAGAATTACCATGTGGGAAACCTCCAGTGTTGGGATTAAGGTTTGACTTTGTTTCTGGTGAAGAATAAGGAGACCCAGGTTGTTAAGAAACATGTATAGTCTCGTAAGGTGATTCCTTTGGTACTTGATATTCATTCAACATATCGGGGTTATATGGGTTCATCTTTTTGAGGATGTGGAAACATGCTTCATGCTTGAAACCTGAAGAGTTTTTTCTTTGCGATTCCTCTCGATTTCTTCTATGCTACAGTTAGAATAATTTTTAAATTATTTATTATAACAAAGATAACACGTTTTTAAAATCAATTCCACCATTTTAAACGCGACTTACCAAATAGACTTAAGTTTCACCGCTCCCTGTTTGACGAGACATTTGCATCATCAAAGCAGCCCTACTGTTGACATCTTTGCTAATTGTATTAGAACAACCCGACAACCCCGAAGCATCACGTTTTTGTATATTCCCAGTTTTCCTGACAAGATTGTTTATGAATTATCCCCCAAAGAGTATTTTGATGTTGTGGAGCACCGTTGATAGCATCAAGAGGAAATGTCCTCTGCAAATAGCCTTATCTTTATCTAGACTATACTTAGGACCCCGAGTTTTCTGATAAGAATTTCCTGTTAAAGTATTTTGGTTTCGTGATGAACTGACCATTTTTAAGAAACGATTTCTTCTATTTTTCTTTTTAGTGATTTACATATTTAGAGATTAAGGGTTAAAGACTTTAAAATATAAGAATTTTTGGGTGTATAAAATGTGATCTTGGAGTTGAAATTGGTTGAATTTATAGAGAATGAGATGATCACCGTTGGATGAACATAGTCGTTAACAGCTGTAAGAGGACTAATCGCCTCAGTCTGAGACGAGTGTCGTCTCCTATAGATCCGAGACTCGGCCTTATGAGATACATTCGTCTCAAACTGAGATGTTCGTCTTATGTTAAGACGGTCGGTTCAATTTGAGACTGGATGGGAAAACACTTATATTGGAGCCTTTTGCCCATATATTTTCTTGATTTAGCAGTCCCACTGTGGTGTGGAAATGGGCCGTCCCACTGGAACGGCTCTTAGCCATCCCATAATATGGTGAGATTGGTCAAAATTTGTTCCTTTGGCCACTCCAATGGAATTTTACCCTAAGGTTTGCACTTAGGACGCTATGTGGTGGTTAGGGTTTGAAACCATGAGATCTTGCGGCTGGGAGATAGTCTCCACCATTTCATCTCTCAAAAAAGTGTATTGGTGCCACGCAATAGATACATTCTTCTTTACCGCATTCCCCCTTGTCTCAATTCATCGCCTTTTCTCTCTCCTTTGCTCTCTGTTTTCGCCGTGGTTTGAGAACTGTTGTAGCAAAAATGTTCCTACAACACTCCTCGAGATTTGTATTGAATGATATAATCTTAACCGTTGGATGAGTCAAGATTTATACCTAATGGATGAATTATAGACCGTTTAGTTGACTCACAATTTTCCTCGTGATGCGTTCTTGATGATGAAAAGTCTCCAACTCAGCTCTCCAATGATCTTGGATTTCTAAATACTCTTGATGAATGAAGAAGGGGGGGTACCTGCAAAGACACTCCGATGCCTCAATGAGTAAGAGCTCTAATCAGGTTTTTATGGAGAGAGAAGTATTAGAAATGTGTACCTTTCTAGTTGAAATTCCTCCTCTATTTATAGGCTGTAGAGGGTATGCATCCAATCAATTACCTGTCTGCATTCATTTTGATAATGTACCTAGACCAAATGCTCTCCTGGTTCATCTTTATTTGAAAGCAGAATTATGTATCCAGACATTAAAAATGTACTTAGTCGAATAAATAATCTATATTCATCCCCTCCTTTCAGGATGACCAGATTAATTAATGTATTTGGACTAAATACACATCTAGATTAATTCTAACTTCCTGGTTTGAATTTATGTCTGGTCTTATCATCAACAAATTCATCCATTTTTTAGGATACAATGAATTTAGTCACCTTTAATAAAGGCCAATAGATTAGCTTTTTAACCCTTAATGGATTTAGGCTTCAACCCATGATCCATTTAAATGTTTTTGTTTAAGGCTAATGGGTTGAAGATCCTATTAAGCCCATTCCATATTTTTGTGGTCCAAACATCGCCCCCTCTTAATTCCCAACTTGTTGGTGGATTAACAAGAGTGTCCTGGATCAGTTGCTTCATGGTTGTACTATGACGCCCCCAAGCTAAGTGTTGAAAAGATATGGTAGTCTGCTTTCGAACAAGGTTGCACTTGGTGTTGCTGGACGAGAGTTTTCCGGAGTCGAATATAAATGACACTTGATGATTATATGACGAGTTTCAAGTTATGTGTTTGCTGCGGTAACAGGTCTTCTTGTTGGCAGCACAACTATTTTTTTATTTTTACTTTTTTGTTGTTGTGGCAACTATTGAACTGACTGCTATAAATGTTGGCACTTCTCTTGGATAATGTATCTCGTTTTTGAGACAAGAGTTCGTGGTTGCACTGGCGCAAAAATTGGTGAGATTTTGTGCTTGCGGTGAGTGCAAGACTTAAATCTTCACTTGTGATTTGAGGACGTAGATGCCAGCTCGACGGAATACTTTCTGCTCGTACTGTAGTTGTTGTATAACTTCACAGTTCGGAAAAAACTGGCGTATTTCTTTTGTTGAGTATAGACCATTGTGCTTAGATCTGTATGATGTTGTATAAATATACTGCAATTGATGTTCCAACGATGATGGTGATGCCGAGACGTGATCTGCACCTATTAGATTGTTGTAAAATATCACAACTACTCATGCATTGAGAGCTTGATAAGTGTTGTTCTTCTGATGCTTTTCCGAGTGATGCTTCACCTAACCAGGGGAGCATGAGGTAAAATATGAAACTCATTCCTTTGAGATCTTCATATTATATAGCTGTTGTTTTCTTATTTTTCCTCGTCCGTCCTGGCGATTTTTATTTTTTTTTCGTCGCTCTTTTCCTCCATGTCCAACAAAGCCTCTTCATGCAAATATTTTCCATTTTATTTTTCCTCTTTTGCTCCAGCTCCAAGTATGCTTCTTCATGCAAATAATAATTTTGACTCCATCAAAGATAGTTCGCAAATCGATTTGATTTTTTATCTGCTTTCGCACCCGCTCCAGTAAAGCTTTTTTTTTTGCAAATATATATATATATTTATTTTAATTTTTAATTTTTTTTTGGTCCCGCTCCAACAAAGTTTCTTCATGCATTTTTTTTTAACTCCATATAAGTTTCTTCGTTAATTGTTTTTTTTTTCTTCGTTTTAACTGCTTCTCCAACAAAGCTTCCTTGTATAATTTTTTCTAATTTTCTCCATAAAAGCTTCTTCGCAAAATAACTTTGGTTCGTTCCAGCTCCGATAAAGCTTATATATGCAACAAAGTTTCTTATTGACCTAAGAATGAGGTTCCATTTCCCATGGAACAAGGTCCTTGCTATTCTTGAGCCTGTGCTAACCGGTTTAGGTTTAGCTTGCTCGCAAATTTGCACAAGTATTGACTAAGACCGTGCAAGGAATATTTTTTGAAATATTTCCTCTAATCAAAGCCAAGTTGGTTTGGTTCTCAGTGCCCTGAGATGGGGTTCCATTTCCCATGGAACAAGGTCCTTGCTATTCTTGAGCCTGCGCTAAACCGGTTTAGCTTGCTCGCAAATTTGCGCAGTATTGACTAAGACCGTGCAAGGAATATTTTTTTGAAATATTTCCTCTAATCAAAGCCAAATTGGGATCGGTGCTAGCTGTGCGAGAGTTATTGTTTAACAGCTCTGGCTAGTGTGCCCGAAGTTTATGTCCGATCTTAGCTATCCGAGTGTTATTGCTAAACGACTCTGGCTAGTATCGAAGTGTGTGCATCATGCATTTGTTTATGAATTGTGCACTTGTACGTGAATTATGCATTTGTTGTAGGACTATGAAATATGAATATTGCAAACAAATTAAGCAGTCGTTTAGGTTTACCTTATGAGGCGTGAATGGGTCCAACATTGCAAATATGCATCCTGTAGTCAATTGTGAACTATTTCCAAGTGGCCGAAGTTACATGTTTTGGGCTCCATTTTGCTTCTCTTCACTCAATATAACTTCTCTCTTGCTAGCTTATCTATCAGGTCTGGTCTTCCCCAGACGCCCCTAGTTGTTCGACTATCGTGAGGAAAATTCGCAACGGTATGTAGGTCCATTTGTTTTAAAGTCATACAAGATTTAACTTGTATCCATCATATCGTTGATTGGATCGACGAGATGGATCGCTAGTGGGATCGACGAGCTAAATTGCTGACTGAACGGACGAGTTGGAATGCTGGGTCTAACGAGTTAGATCGTTGGAGAAATCTTGAGTTTGATTGATGGACCAAGGGCGAATGTGAAAGCAAGTAACGCTGGAATTGGAGTAGAGACATAATGAAGATGTTTTCCTCTGATTTGTTGTGAGTATACAACTTGAGATTGCTGATATTTGCGAGGCTAGGCTAAGAGAATGTGGGCGAATTGAATACGCTGATGGTGCTGCAATTGAGGTCGACAGTTGATGTTCATATCACATACTTTTGATGACAACCATTTTCATACGTTTCGGTACATACGTGTCATTATTTTATCTGGCAAAGGAAGAATGCATCCATAACGAGATACATTGGAGACTACTACCATAAACAACATCCATGGAAATTTTATCTTATTTGAAGGCGAAACTTTCCATATTTTTTTATCTTCGTAATACTCCTTCTGCTTGTCGAGGTATTCCCCTCGACTCTGGTCATCAAGGTATTTCTCTCGCTCGCACCTATTATTCTGCTAATGGATAGATACCTATTGTCGTTCAGCTTCTACGATGGCGTGATGCCTTTTGTAGCGATCATTTTTCTTTGATACATTACTTGCTTCAGGAGTTTGCCTTTCTGATTCATGTGTCATATCGTGATCACTTCGTACCCGTCGCGCTCGCCAACCCTCATGTGAAGATCGTGCACGCTGGTGTAGAATAATACTTTTATTACTCGTTTCCGGTCTCTTATCCAGTGAGGCCTTCAATAGTCAGTTTTCCTTATCTAACTTTTGCAATATTTCACACAGACTCAGATCTACGGGTGTTACTCCATCCGATCCACTTGCACAATACGCGAGGTTACACGAAAGCCTCTATTGACAAGGGAGTTTGGATGCGAGTTTAACATGTTTGTTTGATGTTGATCTAAATCTCTTGGGGATTTTTCAGATTGTTACCTTCACTTAACGGGAGAGTTGCAATACGTACCCAGCGATTTCCTCTACTTACCTCCATGGGGATAAGTTTTCGTAGAGGGACATCCTGATGATGTTGTTGTAGGTAAGGCTTTAATTTCTTATTGAAATGGGTGATCAACATAGCTCCGAGTTTGTCGCATTCTCGCATCGGCATTGTCATTCACATCGCTCTAACTTGCTTGTGATGTAGTAATGCATCTTGATTTGTATTTCTGAATATTCCTTCTCTGCCCCACGGTGGGCACCAAAAGATGTTGTAGCAAAAATGTTCCTACAACACTCATCGAGATTTGTATTGAATGATATAATCTTAACCGTTGGATGAGTCAAGATTTATACCTGATGGATGAATTATAGACCGTTTAGATGACTCACAATTTTCCTCGTGATGCGTTCTTGATGATGAAAAGCTTCCAACTCAGCTCTACAATGATCTTGGATTTCTAAATACTCTTGATGAATGAAGAAGGGGGTACCTATAAAGACACTCCGATGCCTCAATGAGTAAGAGCTCTAAGCAGGTTTTTATGGAGAGAGAAGGATTAGAAATGTGTACCTTTCTAGTTGAAATTCCTCCTCTATTTATAGGCTGTAGAGGGTATGCATCCAATCAATTACCTGTCTGCATTCATTTTGATAATGTACCTAGACCAAATGCTCTCCTGGTTCATCTTTATTTGAAAGCAGAATTATGTATCCAGACATTAAAAATGTACTTAGTCGAATAAATAATCTATATTCATCCCCTCCTTTCAGGATGACCAGATTAATTAATGTATTTGGACTAAATACACATCTAGATTAATTCTAACTTCCTGGTTTGAATTTATGTCTGGTCTTATCATCAACAAATTCATCCATTTTTTAGGATACAATGAATTTAGTCACCTTTAATAAAGGCCAATAGATTAGGTTTTTAACCCTTAATGGATTTAGGCTTCAACCCATGATCTATTTAAATGTTTTTGTTTAAGATTAATGAGCTGAAGATCCTATTAAGCCCATTTCATATTTATGTGGTCCAAACAAGAACTTTTTCTAAAATGAAAGGCATGAATAACATCAGCAAGTATCTGCAGACTGTCGATCTTTAAAGATTTCTCCATATCCCTGTGTTTATACTCTATATTCCTCACAGTTTTCACAGGTAACTTGCCAATCCTTCTATCTGTTAATATTTGATTTTCTTGTGACTTATCTGTAATGGGTTCAGTAGTTTTTTTAGTTAGATCTTAGAATCACTATATGGTATTTGCATGTCATGTTTATTTCTAGGTAAAAGGAGTTATGTTCTTTTTGAAGAAAAACCTCAAGTACGAGAACCTTGTAGGCCATCCCTAGTTTGTTACTATGATATTAGTCCCTAAAATTTGTTTAGGGAGTGGAAGATTTGAACACCTGATTTGAAATTTTCAAGTTTTATATTAAAATGAGGTCTCCCTGATTTTCAGTTTTATGTTGGGATTTTTGTAAGAATGCTTACAGGGAGGGTAAAGTTAGTTCCCTGGTTTTTGTTTCTTCTGGTCCCCATAATCGAATCTGTAAATGTTACAATAAGCATTAGCACGGTAGAGCACCCTTGGTCCCATACATATTCGATGGAAGATGGAACCGAAGTATTAAGTTTATTCATTATTATGATACAAGTGTTTCAAGTATCCCCGCTATTTTGGAAAACTACACCAGAATTTTATGCTTGTGATACTTTAAAAATAATGCTGGTGGCATGTGGAACATGTTTCATTTTCCGGTCTGTCACGTTCCCATGTCATTGCGACTCGAGAGCATTTTCATGTGCCATAAGTTCCTAATGTGTCACATAAAGCAGGGTTGTATGTGATGTTCCTTTATAATTTATACCCTCTAAGATGTATGCTTAAAGCAATCCCATGTGCTTTAAAAAGTGTTTTTTGTCACTGCACATGGCTTATGTAGCACCATTTGGAGCCAGAAAATGCCAAGGTTAGAGTGCTTATACGTTTTCTTACGAGGATTTATGATGTAAACACACTATATAGCATATATCCTACTTTCAGGATCACATATGCTTAGAAAGTTGTATGCTAGCTCTTTCTCATGTTATTGCGAAAGATTGAGCTGTTGATCATTGTGTGTGACTATTTTCTTATTTTTATCTTTCATGTGAACTAGCTTTGAGTGAATAAACATTTTAAGAAACTGATAGTTAACAGTTTTTTGAGAGAAAGAAAGTGAAGCGCTGGTTTAGTTCCTATTATCATCCCAGTTATACTTTCTTTGAGACTTTCTTGGTCTTAATTAAATTCAAGTTCTTACACAATTCCCCTAAATGGTTGGTGTAATAGTAATGCCAAGGTGATTTCATGGCATGCTTTGATGTTTCTCTTGACAGTGTACAGTTTTAGTTTGCAATGCGATGCATCATTCATTTGTTATCTGCTAGATTGTGATCAAGTCACAAATTTGCTTGCCAACCTTTCTTTGGTTTATATTCCTCGGTTGTTATCCTTGGACCTGAACATGTCACATGTTATTATCTCACATGTTATTATCTCAAGATGTAGAGGTAACCCCAAAAACTATGTAATAACTAGATGGTTACGAGTGTCACTCTGTCAGCCTTCGGCACCTATACAAAGTGTCCGGCAAAGCGACCTCAAAGTGGAACTCACACATAAGAAATGTTGGACACGGCTCGAGATTAAAGGTGGGCCACAGAGAATATAGAACAGACATCCAGCAAATAAAGGACAAACTGTTGGGTTTGGATAGAATTGTGGAAGAAGGACTCTTGAATAAGAATAGCTCCGTCTCATCTTCTTTAATATTTTCTTAAGATATTTTGTTAACCCCATTGCCAAGTAGAACAGTGACAACAAGGGAAATGCAGTAGGTATGCTACATTGCCCAAAGACATAACAACTAATATGACACCCGCTATCCATGATGCAAGTCTGCAACCTCTAAGGACACATATTCATAATAGCAGTAAGATTTTAAGGACCTATGAGTCTTTGCTATTTTACTGTTATAAGTGGTAAGTAGAATTCTAACAAGTCCTATGAGTCATGACTCCAATGGTTGAGGCCTGTTATCTAAGCAGTCCCACAAGAGTTTGTTACTCCCTCAGTGCAAGCGATCCCCTCCCAACTGCTCTGAAGTGTAATCGAGTTGTTAATCAATTTAGTTAGATCAGTTAGAGACAAAGTTGCCGCTCTCATCTATGATTGGAAACTTTTTGACAATCTTGTGTATTAGCACTGATGGTATATGGTTCGTCTCTACCTGATTTTGTGGCCCGATGCATATTTTAATCTCACAACTCGGTAAGTAACTCTTATTCTCCAATCACCATGGGAACTGATTGAACTGCATGTGTTCCAGTCTTTTTTCCGGTTTGTAGGTTATGAATCTTTGTCAGATTTGCAGAAGATCTTAACTGTAAATGTTATTTTTGTGGAGGGTACCCCCTTAGTTAATTGGCAAGGCCTATGGCAAATGAGGATTAACGAACTTATGGTTAGGTTATATTGTGATTGTTTAATGTTCCACAAGATTGTGCTTGAAGTCTTGTATATGACGGTTTTGAGTTACAGCGCCTAACCTGGTAAATTTTTGCAAAGACAGTGTAAATGCATTTCTCTATCAATATTTGTAATTTTCAGTTATTTGGATTCTTGAGTTATTCTGGACCGTGTATTGCACCAAAGTCAAACTTTATATATATGAATGATATGTTGCAGGGCGAAGCTGATATTTGAAGTACGAGGCTTCAAACACAGAAATGTCTTCTCCAAGCAAGAGGAGAGATATGGATGTCATGAAATTGTAAGTTTCACTCTCTAGTACCTTAAGAAGGTCATGTTATAACTTGATCATTCCCTTGTTGGCTGTGATGCACATTATCACGCTATCTTCTATTCTGATCTTTTGTGCTCACATTTCTAGGATGATGAGTGATTATACGGTGGAAACCATCAATGATGGAATTACCGAATTCAATGTGGAGTTTCATGGTCCAAAAGAAAGTAAGTTGCTTCTGTCTACCTTTATCTTGAATGTTGTGATTACTTCCGTTCAACATACTGTTCCATGGGGTATTTCCTCAAAAAACCATTTATACAGTGATGTCATAATGGCCGAGCTGGATAAGCTTGTTAGCTGCATATATTATATGGAAATACTCTAGTAGACCTGCTATTAATGACATGAGCTTAAGCATGCACCAATAAACTGTCTTTGATTGAATCAACTATATGAAAATCAGGATTTCATCGTCCTCTATAGACTTGTGAAGTAATAGTTACGTAATGATAAAGGTGTACTTACTAGGCATATTCACTTTTACATGGTCATTCATTTGCCTTGAATGCTGATTTACAACGAACAATAACAAGTTTGATGATGAATGTGTCCCTGCATCAGCTGAGTCTGAGTCTTCATAGTCCCCACTGAAAAGTACGTAGTTCAGGCTCCAAGTTTAGAGTTGTGGATGGTAAGTATATTTCTGGTATGAAGAGGCGAGAATTTGATTTAAAATGGGTGCAAATTTAGAAATTACCACAGCATCAGTTGAGCCGAACATTTGCATTTTGTAGTCCACTAAAACTTGCATAGTTCATAGCTGTAGAATTATAGCTTGTTGTTATGAAGAGGCAATAGAAAGAAAAAAAGAAGCTTATTTAGAATTTTGCGGAGTTTTGATTGTATTAGGATATCATTTCTATTTTTATCATATATTATCAAGGCAGGTTAAAAAAAAAAATCCAATTCCCTGTTGACTTGTTATCTCTTTGATATCGGCTAACTGTATCACTTTCAGGTCTTTATGAAGGCGGAGTGTGGAAAGTTCGTGTGGAACTACCAGATGCTTACCCTTACAAGTCTCCATCAATTGGGTTTCTGAACAAGATATTCCACCCAAATGTTGATGAGCTGTATGCCTAGTTTTCCTGTTATCCAAAGGCGTAGCGCCATTATTTACTTTGTTATGAATATATATCTGTTACTGTTAGAACTAACATGAACATCTGAAGTTCCATGAATCTTCAGTTAGCCAAAGATATTCTGAGCCGTTTTCTAATGTCAACCTCCTGTATATTATTTGCATTGCAGATCTGGTTCTTTATGTTTGGACGTTATCAATCAAACCTGGAGTCCAATGTTTGGTAATGCTTGATTTTATAATCCTTTGATTGTGCACTCGGACTTAGTTTTATCCAATAATCTATGCATGCACATACACATAGGGGGAAGTGTACCTTATTCTATCATTTTGCCTTTGTGAATACCTGGTTGATTCATTTCTTGGGTTTAACTAGCTTTCTATCTTGCGTTGCTATGTCATTACCACGTGCTGCAGATCTTCTGAATGTATTTGAAGTTTTTCTTCCACAACTGTTGCTCTACCCAAACCCATCTGACCCATTAAATGGTGATGCTGCATCATTGATGTTAAAGGACCCAAAACGATACGAACAAAAAGTGAAAGGTAAATGTCATCAGTTTGCTCATAAATTTTTCTGCTTTATATTTGGGTTAACCAAATTCCATTTTTTGAGTGCCAAAAAATATATTAAAAAAAAATAAAAAAAAATGAGTTCCCCAAGTATCCTTGATGTCATTTTTTATTTTCCAGAGTATTGTGAACGATACGCAAAGAAGGAGAACGTTACCGATGCACCTGAAGAAGAAGAAGACAGTAGTGAGGACAACTCTAGTAATGGTTATAACAGCACATCAAGTGATGACGAAGTTGCGGGTCATGCTGACCCATGAGCAAGTTCGTGGGAATGACTCCTTAGTGACATCTTTTCAAGCAGTTTTTTGTTTGGGTTGTATGTTTACTGATATATCCTTTGCACTTGTCAACTAAACAATTAAATGTAAATTTGTGATAGTAGAGTTGGAGAACTGCTTTAGTTACATGTTCTAAATTTAATCATATATGCATATTAGGGGTAAAACTTGATTGAAGTAGAAAATTCAATTTATGTTTATGTTATGAGTTCATATAAAAGACCATAATAAATGATGTTCATATGGTTAGAAATTTCTACTATTTGCTATGGCATGAAGGTCGCATTTCAGCAGGCCGGTTAGTCGTAGTATCTTTTATCTGTTTTATGCCAAGTCTAGCACTACTGTTTTTCTGTGAGGAACACCTTTTCCAGAAACTCCCTCATCATGGAAGATATATTGCTCGTGTCCTAGATACAGTATTATTTTAACCCTCATTTTCACTGGTTGAACCAAGGGATTGTCATAAAAATTAAGCATCAACTAGAAAGTTGAAGTTGTAAACATGCAACGCAAAAGCTTCTTTCACTGTGAGTTTTATTGTAGCATCCTACAACTACTGTAAGGGATGGCCATCCTTCCGTAACCCGATCTGAAGCTATGAGTTTATCTTTATTCTTTTGATCGTGCTTTCTGCAATCCACAAAGCTGGTTATAACAGTTACTACTTGTTAAGCTTTTCCTATGCTAAATCTGATTTCTGAATCCACAAGTGACAAGTCAATATATGCATCCTTCTTTTAAGAGAACAAAAAAAAAGAGATTAAACTCTTTATCCCTCGAGGACATGTAAAGAAGGAAAAGAAAGGAAGGAATAAAACTCATAGTAGCTTGCTTTCTTATTCGGATCGCACTTAACAAAACAAAAGATCCTGACGATCGAACTTATAAAGTTCTCTAGTCGTTTTATCCTCTTAAAGGACTCTTATCCCTCATTTCTCTCATAGTTAGAAGATTCCTTTGTTATTGCTTTATTAGGTTGCTTTTTTTTTCTTTATATCTCTTTGAAAGGGAACACTAGAGGCCTATTGTACCCATTAGTTTTGGTAACACTGCATGTTTCAATTTCCTCTGACAAATATTCTAAACGTACCGCCTATCCGAACGACTCCAACAGTCACTCTGAGAGAGACCACTTTTTTTTAATGGATTCTATAACTTTAGTGTAGGATTCATCGTTCCCAAAAAGAATTTTTACGTGGCCAAATTTAGGATACAGGGTTTTAAGCTGGTTTAAATCGCAGTTTATTAAGGACTGATTGTTCCTCTAATTCGTGCATTGATAAACATTTCTTTTTTCTCTTTTGGAAAATGTTTTACTTAGTTTTATATGGTACAATTGCAGAATCCATTACTATCATTTAAGAGAATTATTACACGTTTTCTTAATTTACTAGTAAAATCATTAGAGCCTAGGCGTGTAATTCTAATCTAAACTTTTAGACTTTGAAATTATGATTACCTGATTTTCAAATGATATAATGCTAAAGAAAGCTTTTATGCTTCAAACTAGAAAGACACACCCCTGTAACGAGAAAAATGACATGACAACCGATTTAATTTTACGTACAAGCAAAGATTACGGTACTAAATTTATTTATTTCGAAAGACTTTGGTATGAGTAACCCGGGTGATATTTGCGGAGCCAGTTGGGCTAGAGGGGGCAACTGTTACCCTCAGCCGGCTGCAGCACCGTTAGGAAAAATGATGTCTTCTTTGAAGTTTAAACCCAAAACGCTGCAAAAATTCTCTTTCCATCCGCTAAGATATTTTATAATATTTAATAAGAAAGGATAAAGATTCTGACATTTCTCCTTCGAATTTAGAGATTTTTCACGAGACATGTGTTCATGGATTTAGAGTATGTATCATGTGAGCCGTTCGAGTAGGGTCAAAATTGTGAGTTTTTTCAAGAATCTTTGAAGAATGAAAGACTCGAAATTTTCCAATGTTTTGTTGAAATGACATTCCCTTCTTCTGATTCTTCTTTTCCCTGCCAATGTGTTGTCTACTACCTACAACCGAACCCAAACACAAGATGAAATGAATCTGCTCAATAATCTTACAGGGGTGTATTGGATTAGGATTTACATGGATATTTAACAATCCTAAAAACTCCTAGGTATTCAATTAGGATATGTAAGGAATCACTAAATATCCATGGTATTCAATTAGGATTGTTTTAGATTCCACAAATATCCTAGGTATTCAATTTATTTAAGATTTCCTGGGATAGTTAGGGGACAAGATATATATGGATTCTTATGGATATTTGTAGGAAAAATATGTATGTTATTATCTCATATTAATCTTAACCCAAACCACAAGAGTTTTATGGATTCTTATGGATAATTTTTTTTAATCACAACATGCTATGTTTTTCCACCACCACTAGAAACCAGCACCACACACCACTAACCACCGCTGCCACCACCAACCATCACCGCCACACGCCCACCACCACCACGCCCACCACCACCACCGACCACCGATGCCTCCACCAACAACCATCAATGCCACCACCACACCACACACATCAACCACCACCGCCCACCACCACCTCAACTTTTGGATTTATTTATTTTTTTAAGGAAATCATCACGACCTTGGTTTTTTCAAATATATTACTAATTGGTAATATACTTAAATTTTTGAAAATCTAACTACTCCTAAGGAAATCCATTATAATCCAGAATCATATATTTATAAGAATCTTAAAGATTCTTTAAGAAACATTATAAATCCACTAAATTCAGGTAAAAATAGTATCTAATTTTATCTAGATAAATCCTGATCCAATACACCCCTGTTAGATTACATGTCTATGGAGAATATTGTTGGAAGAAGATACTGCTTATAAAGAGTAGATCCAAGTAATTCGGTACAGATATAACTCAAAATCTCAGCCAAAACTAATGTGACAAGCAACTATACAAGGAAAATTTCCATAAAGCTCAAAATTAGACTGACTGGTCCTAGCTTTCTTAGCAATTGAATCTGCAGCTTGATTCTTATCTCTTCTAACTGAATTACATAACCAATAAGCATTGGTTTTAACTAAAAACTGAATATCCAAAATAAAACCATGATTAGTCCAATGAACACGGGGTTCAGTTTCTGTCACTGACTTTATTAGTAGTTCATTGTTTGATTCAAAAATGACTTTATCAAACTGCATAGTCCTAGCCCATTCCATTGCAGCTTTCAATGTCATATACTCCAACTGCTCCACTTCTTGTCCTTGATTCAGTCATCCATTAATGAAAACTCCTTTTGCTCCAAAATATTCACCTGCAAAATTTCTAACGATCAGTCCCATCCCTGCATTTCTTGTTTCTTTCTTAAAAGAAGCATCCACATTTATTTTCATATAACTAATATCAGGTGGTTCCCATATTTCTACATTACTGTCAGTACTAGCTTGTAAACTACTTGGGATAGAAGAGATAGAACAACACTGATTAGCAAGAAGTTTAATCCTTTCAATAGTTGTTACACTGTTGGGCTTTAAGTTCTGAAAAACAGCGAAGCATCTATCTTTCCAAATCATCCAGATGGTGATCATGGAAGTATAAAGTTTATATTCTTGTTGACTTGAAGAGAATGCCAGAGGCACACTACCTGTAACAAACCAACTTATAATCCAGTGAAGTACATTAGAGTGATCATTAAGCAACTATACTTTTTCCGGCCCCTAAATATATAGCCTAAATCTAACTCAAGTGTACAGTAAAACTTCTATAAAATAGTAGGCTTGGGACAACCCTAATCTTATTATTTTAAAGAGATATTACAATAATTTAATAATTTATTATTTTATAGATATTGTATATTAATAACATACTTATTTAAAGAATAATTCGTAATCTTTTTGAATTTAAACAATTGACTAATTTGATAGAAGTTTTTAGATAATTAAGTATTGGAAATTGTAGAGACATTAAGTTATTAATATTATACTACATAGTACACGAGTGAAATACAAGTTGATTTGAACTTAAGAGAAACAAACCAATATTGAATTATGTTTTGAGAAAGTTTGATATATATGAATATTATTTTTTATTTTCTAATACAATTATTATTTTATATAGTATATATTTGGGACATATTAATGTTTATGGGAAACTTTTGGATTGTATTATATTATAGTATTATCGAATTTATTATTTTAGCACTAAAAGCCCGAGAAGGGACCAGAAAATTCTATATTATTTTAGTGAGAATATTATATTATCTAGTATTATATTTAAAAAGTTTTATCGTATACATGCAACTCAATCAAGTGTATATATCTCGAATAGTACAATTGTGATATTACTGGGCCGAAATTTATAGGCATCAACCATAGAGAAACGAATTATCCATGAGATAGAATCACATTCTTAGATATTGCAAACGAAGATTGCTTAACCCGCAAGGCTTAGCTTTATCAAAACACATGAAGCTCCACCTTGAATAGGAGTAGTTAAAGGCTTGTTCTCATTGCAAGTACAAAATTTCGCCTTGCACGCAGTAATAAAGTCATGCTTCAAAGCAAGTAATAGAGCCTCGTCTGTATGGCGAGCCTAACACTCATTATTGGTCCAAAGTCTCATACCCAAAACAAGCAACATGCTAATATGCCTTAGGAACAAACATGTCTCGTTGATTTGCGATTGTATCATTTTTTAATACTCTATATTAATGGCTTTCTTTGTCCAAGATTGATAAGGTACAAGTTAAAATTTATTATTTAACCTTTTTTAGTCAAAATCTTATTGTAAGCCTGTTTTCCGGTCATGTTTTCAATCTGATGAGGGTAAAGCCTTCTGGTAAAAATCGAGTTTTGATGGGTCGGGAGAGCAAATGAGATGAGTTGGTTTTTTACGACTAAAATTTAAAAAAAAATATTTCTCTATTTTCACCATATATATAGTGAGATGAGTTTAACGGCGGAAATTTTCATTTCATTCATTATTATAAGCAGAGCTTCATTAACAGTTAATGCAATTCATTACAAATATTTATAGAACTAATTAACCGAGAAAACTAACTTTAAAAATACACACATAAACAACATGTGCATGCGCATTATAAATAAATATGAAAGAACACGTGAGAACTGTGAGAGGAAAAAGTATGTTCAAAAGTTATCCAGCACTGCAGTTAAGCTTGTCCTGCACCACTGCAATATTTGTGCTAATATTCCCCCTCAAGCTCATGGGTGTGGCAACATCTCTGAGCTTGTCTCGCACCATTTTGAATCTAGGTCCATGAAGACCTTTTTTGAAAATATCAGCAAGCTAATCAAGAGTATGAACATAGAAGATATCCAGAGCTTTGGATTGAACTAGCTCCGTGATAAAATGATAATCCATACGAACATGTTTCGTTCTGGAGTGCATGACAGGATTAGAAGCAAGGCTGATGGAGCTGATGTTATCACAACCCAATTTTGGAATGCCTAAGATGTCAAAGTGAAGATCCTTGAGAAGATAACAAATCCAGGCAATCTCATAGCAAGAGTTATGTATTCTTCCTCAATGCTAGTATGTTTCTTGGAAGACCAAGATATAATATTAGAACCCAAGAAGATGCAGTAACCACCAGTGGACCTTATATCATCAACACAGTCTGCCCAATCAACATATGAAAATCCCAAGAGAAATAAAGATCCTTTTGTAAAATGCAAACCAGAACAAATAGTGCCCTTGATATATCTTAGAATCCTCTTGGCAGCAATAAGATAAGATATTTTGGGATGTTGCATATGCTGACATACAAAATTAATAGCATAAGAGATTTCTGATCTAGTCTATGTGACATAGTGAAGAGCAACCACCAAATATCTATACTCAGTAGGATTGTCTAACAAATCACCATTGTCTTTACTAATTTTTTCTTAAGCTACAATAAGAGTCTGACAAGGTTTAGCACCTTCTATATGATGCTTATGTCGTAAATCAATAGCATACCTTGTTTGAGATAAGAAAAGATAAGTACAATCCCTCTTGACATCTAGATCCAAGAAAAAATGTAGTCCCCTAGATCTTTGATAGGAAATTGTAGTTGTAGTTGAGAGATGACAGTCTGCAGAAATGCAGATGAACTTCTTGTAAGTAAAATATTATGAACATATACTAAGGAAATAGTGATTTGAGAACCCACTTTGTAAACAAAGAGAGGTGAATCAGAAACTGAATTCACAAAGTTAAAACCTTGAAGAGCAGTACTTAACTTCTCATACCAAGCTGTTGGAGCTTGCTTCAATCCATAAATGGCTTTGTTTAAAAGAAATACATGGTGATTAGATTCATCAACAAAACAAGGTGGTTGAGACATATAAACTACTTCCTTCAGATATCCATGAAGGAAAGCATTGCTTACATCCAGTTGATGTATCTTGCAATTGAACTGAACTGTTAATGATAGAATGACCCTTATAGTAGTTGGCTTGACAACTGGACTGAAAATTTCTTCAAAGTCAATACCCTGTTGTTGATGATAACCTTTAGCCACCAATCTTGCTTTGTATCTATCAATACTTCCATCTGCATTGTGTTTGATTCTAAACACCTATTTATAACCAATAATGTTGTCAATACCTTCTGCGTCAACAAGAGACCATGCATCTGCATCAATTAAATCCTTGTGTTCTGCAGCTGAAGCAAGTCTCCATACTTTTTCCTTGTTAGTAGCACTAATATAGGTGGGAATAGAAGTAACCTTGCTGATAAGAGCAACATTGATCCTTAAGGTGATAAGTAACATATAGATTTTGGTGTTCTTATCCATCTTTACCTCTAGTAGTCATGCAATGTTCATTTTTGGTAACTGGGGAAGAAGAATATGAAGTAATAATAGAAGGTAGAGGAAAAATAGAATCTGCAGATGTAGACTGAAGTTCAGAAGAAGACAAAAAAAATAGTTGTTTATAAGAAAATGAGTCTTAATTGAAAGAGACATGCACCTTGAGATGTAAATGGTTCTAGTGTTTGGGTCTAAGCACCTATAACCTTTATGTTGTAGATTATTATAACTAAGAAAAATGCATTGTTTGTTTCTTGGTTCAAGTTTGTTAGAAGTGTACGACTTCAGCCATGGAAACTAAACACAACCAAAGACCTTTAAAAATTATAGTCTGGAATTTTTCCAATAAGGCGATTGAAAGTTGATGGACCAAGTGGGAAGTCTGTTGATTTTATAGCTAGCAGTTTGAAAAGCTTCAACCCAATAGATATGAGGTAAGCCTGATTGAAACAATAAGGTTCTAGTGACCCTAAGAGATGCTTATGCTTGACCTTTGCTAGCTACACCATTTTTTTCAGGTATATGGGGACAAGATAATTCATGAATGAAACTTTTTGAGGCAGAATATAATCGTACAAAATTTATTTCGAAAATTTCCACCATTATCTATTCTAATGGTGGGTTTTTAAATTATAGTCACAAAAGAAATAAAGGACTGTTTGAATTCAGATTTAGAGGTCAAAGGGATAATCCAACAATACTTAGTATATTCATCCAAAATATTAGCATAACACATACTACCTGACACAGATGCAACATAACAGGGACCCCAAAGATTCGTGTGCAACAACTTAAGAGGTTGTTGAGCCACTGTACAAGACATTTGAAAAGGAAGCTTCTGACTTCTACACATTTTGCAGTCAGTACAAAAGAAAGGTTTATTGGAGACATTAGACGACAAGTGCAATAAGGTACATATTTTCTGAATATTTTGAAAACAAGGATGACTAAATCTTCTATGTGAAAGTGCACTGTCACTTATTATGGAGGGGAGAGCATGATGAGATGAGATGAATGAAATGGGATAAAGGCCATTTCTATGTGGACCTTGGAAGAGAGTCTTCCCAGAGGTTTGATCCTTCACAGAAAATTCATGAGAATCAAGGGTTAATGAACAATTATTGTCAGATGTAAATTTATGAATAGACAATAAATTGTGAGAAGACTGAGGCACAAGTATAATGTTATTAAGGACAAAGAAATAATCATTAACAATTCCACTAGAGTTTCCTTTATGAGATATACACATACCTTCACCATTGGTTGTATGAATCACTGCAGATCCATCATAAGGAGTAACTTCTTGGAGAGATTTTGCATTTGATGAGGTATTATGAATATTGGCACCACTATCAGCAATCCACTCTTTATCATCAAATATGTCGGTAACAGCTAACACATCACTGAGATTTGCTGGAAGAGATATTCCTTAATAATAAAAGTTTAATCTCTAATTACAAGTAGGAGCTAGACGTCCTGCAAGTTGACAAATCTGGTAAACTAGTCCATCATTAGAAGTACAAGAGATTCGAATAATCAGCTTATACGTACTTATTATTTACAGGAAACAGAAAAAACGAAAATGATTCTACAAATTAATTACCCCCCAAAGACATTATTTCTTAAGTTCAGTTCAAAAATCGCCTTCCGTGATGATCGTTTGGTTGCAGATTGAAAAGTCCCAACCTTAGAGTGACTCTTTATCTCCCGCTGAAACCCTGATTGGAAAAGGCGCTGGACTAGTCTTTGAAGACTCAATAAAAAAAAAAAAAAGCAAGGTTCTGTCTAAGCGGTGCCTTGTGTACAGGTACAGCTGAAAAATATAAAAACCTGTTTTGGGTCCAGGCATACTCAAAACATTTGAGGCATACGAAAAGAGATCGACAATCAGACAAACGTAAAGAGAGAAGAATTAAAGAGTTTGAATAAATAGTGTTGGAACTTACAGCAAATATAACATCCAAATTGAGAATGAAAAAGAAACCAACAGATACATCGTTTTTAAGAGTTTTAATAACACTTACATGCGGCACATCTAAGAGTTTTTAAGAAGAATAGAAAGACATCGGATTAGGAGGAGTACTTTTCTTCAAATGAACACCACAGAAACCACAAACAAAACACCACAGAAACCACAAACAATGGATTGAAGATCCTAAGAAGAAGGATCACCAACTCCAACAATCATCTCCTTACTGACTAATTCCTCTTTACAAAATCAGAAGAAATTGTATGCATCCCGATCAATAAAACAAAATGTATGCCTTTAGACCATTAACCTTGGCCATGATATCCTGCAAATCACACCGTTAACTTTCGCCATGGCAACCTGCAAATCAAAAACAAAAAAGATGTTAAATTGAAGAACACTTTAGAAAAAACTATCTGAATCTCAACCAAAATTACAATACGCAACCAAAATTAATTATTGTTCACAAAGATAAGAGGAAGCAAAGTTGGAAGAAGAATGAAATAAATTCCAAAAAGAGAAATAAAACTACTAATGAAAACAAAAGAAAGTGATGTCCTTGAAACATGGATGAAGGTGAGCGATAAAACAGTGCAGTCATATAAGTTGGTTTCCAATTTTTAGGGAAGTTAGGATTAGTAAGACAATCAAGCAGTCCACGTGCACAAATTTTGTCCTGGGTAAGACACGTTTTAGAATTTAGTTAAAAGGATGAATGGACGACCAGATTTGTCTCAAGGAAAACTGACGGTGGATGGCCAAAAAACCCACTGTGCTTTAGTTTATTGGTATCCTCTACCAGATGGATTCCTTTAAGAAATTTCTTTATTGGGAAATCTACTACCACCATGGCCCATAAGGAACCTCTTAAATTGTAAGCACCTCTATAAACACTTCTAGATGTATTTCCCACAAAAGCTTTAGCATCATTTTTTTCTTTGAGAGCATTTGATATTTCAGTGCCTCTTCACAAAGTAAGTTGTTATGCAACTCAGTACAGGTAACATGAGGGTTTCTTTGTCGCATAAATGTTGCAAAAGGTATGTAATCAGAGTTTAAATCTTTAAGAGTAATGACAAATAATTATTTGTCTGAAATTACCTCTCCAGCAGCGGCTAAATGATCTGATAATGATTTCATCTCATTAGTTAAAGAGGAAAAAAAATTATCACCTTGAGTAATAGAAATAAGCTTTGTGCGAGATTGAATAAAATGAGTAAAAGATGCTTTTGCAAACCTTTCTTCAATACGACGCCATAATTCATGTGAGGAAGTGAATCTGGAGAAATAAGAGAGTTAGAAATAGTTGAGTTAATCCACATGATGATAGTTGAATCTTCATCCATCCATTCGTTTGGTTTCTTGGATTTGTATATTCTTGTGGACATTCATAAGAGCCATCAAGAAACTTCATGATCTTGTATTTTCGAATAACCAGATTCATGATATTTCGCCATATAATGAAGTTATCTTCTTTAAGCTTTAAATGTATGAAGTTTGTTAACCGATTGAGAAAAATATTAGAGAAGGAATTAGATGTAGGATTATCCATTGTTGATGATGAAAGAAAATCTTGAAACATACAAAGATCTGATTTCAAAAAGAGATTAAAAACTAAAAATAACAATCAAAAGGGTGCTGGAGATCAAAAGGCGAGAGGAATAACAAATATGAATTATAATACAAAAAGAAAGCATATCTTCAGGCGAAAATAAAGAATCTTGAAGATGCTTCTATGAAAAGAACACAACAGATGATGAATAATGAAGATAAAATCTATAAAAAGAGATGTAGGATCGATTGAGAGTCGAAACTAACCCTAACCTATCTGATACCATAGTGAGATGAGTTTAATGGAGGAAATCTTCGTTTCATTCATCATCATAAGTAGATCTTCATTGGCAGTTAATGTAACTCATTATAGATATTTATAAAACTAATTAACCGACAAAACTTACACTAATAATACACATGTATAAACAACATATGTCTGTATAAAGAAACAGGAATGAGTCAAGCTCACATCTTCTTATTGAGGTTTCAAGCGACTGCTTGTTCTGCAATAGCAATGAGTCAAGCTCACATCTTCTTCTGCATTGTTCTTTTGCTAAGGAAGTTTGGGTTGAATTTGTCAGTAAGCTAAATTGGTTTTTCTGTATGCATAGTGATATCATTTATTCCTTACAAGCCTGACACCTTACTCAATTGGACAAAGATAGCACTGCAGTTTGGGATTTGATCCCAGTGGCAATCATTTGGTCCATTTGGAAGGAGAGGAATGCAAGGGTTTTTACGGATAACAGAAATACTGTTAAGGCAGTGACAAATAAGGCTATTTATTGTTTGTTCTGCTGGGCTTTGGCCATTAAGAGCTATAGTGTTGTGGGTTCTTCTGAGGTTATGAGAAATTGGTGTAACATTTTTTTCAATCCTGCTTAAGTTGGTAGTTTGTTACCAGATTTTGCTTTTTTCCTTTTCTTTTGTTTTTGCTAGGGTGGTATAACCTTTATACCCTCTATTTTTTTGATCAATAAATCCTTTCTTAACCGATGAAAAACAAAAAACAAAAAACAAAAATTACCTCCATGACAAGGCAGCCTTGGTGAACAAGAACTATCATTTGCCCGACCCATTAGATGGACATTCAAAACACGTCGTACAATTAACATTTGCCCGACCCATCAGATGGCCAAATTGAAACGCACTAAGATAGAAAAGGGAAGTCAACATTCACGGGTAATGTTAGGTTTAATTAGAATCGGCAGAGTAATTATGAGTTGGTTTATTTTCTAACATCACTCCCGAAGTAAGAAAATCAGGACCCAAGAATTTCGCCTACAGAAGTACCGTGCAAAAACAATTAAAAATCCAAAACAAAACAATCAAAAATCCAAAACAAAACTCTGAAGGTCAAATTTGGCAAGAAGACATAGATACCCCTGATGTTGCCCCCACTTGCGATTTCCTCCCACTTTGGAAGCTACTGCCAAACTTTTTCTTTCATCTTCCCAGTTCCCACTATAAAACAATTTTTCAATTTTTTTTTTTTGACTAATTCATTAATTATCTTAGGGTTTCCACTCCTACTCTGTTGAAAAACAAGAGTCTGAAAACAAGAAATAAAAATGGGATCTTTTTCAATGGTGGATGGGTTCTATCAATCTCAGGTAGGTTACCTACAATCTTAACTTCTCCCTGATTGTTATGGTCTACTTTTTATGCTCAAAATCACATCTTACTTGGTGATCTTTGATAAGAAAATTATGAGATTTTGAGCTAACCCATCTTCTCAGTTCTCAATGTTTGGAGAATATAGAGTTTCAGCTTTAGTGGATATGCTTGATTTTCAGGAATTATAAAGTTAAAAGAAAAATAAATAATGTTCTTTTGAGTTCTAGCGAGTCCTAAAAAAATGTCTTGGTTTGAATCTGAAATCCAAACAAAATACCACTTATTATCAAACCCACCTCTAATATCTCCTCCTATTTCAACTACTCCATCATTCTCATCAACTTATAATACTAATTATCAAAAAGATTCAACTCCATCACCACCGTCATCATCAAATGGGAGTAAAATTAGTCCAGCTGTTTTGTTCATCATTGTAATCTTAGCAGTGATCTTTTTTATATCCGGTTTACTTCATCTTCTTGTTAGATTCCTTATTAAACAACCATCATCATCATCAAACTCACAATCTAGTAGATATCCAGAGATGTCAGGTACTGATGCATTACAAAGACAACTGCAACAGCTATTTCATCTACATGATTCAGGTCTTGATCAAGCTTTTATTGATGCTTTACCAGTTTTTATGTATAAGGAGATAATGGGTTTGAAAGAACCATTTGATTGTCCTGTTTGTTTATGTGAATTCTCTGAAGATGATAAACCTAGATTACTACCTATGTGTAGTCATGCTTTTCACATAAACTGTATAGATGGCTTCTCTCAAACTCAACTTGTCCACTTTGTAGAGGAACCCTTTTCCAGAATGGGTTTTCAATGGAAAATCCTGTTTATGATTTTGATGAACCAAGGGAAGAAGATTGTGTACAGGGTGATTGCGAAACCTGGTTTGTTTCTAGTAAGAAACCAATTGAGATTGAAGAAGCTACAGGTGAGAAAAGGGTTTATCCTGTTAGACTTGGCAAGTTCAGAAATGTTAACAACAATGAAGCAGTAGTAGGGAGTGGAGGAGTGACAGGAGGTGGTGGTGGTGGTGCTTTAGAGAGAGACACTATAGCAGAAACAAGTAGTAGTAATTTGGATGCAAGAAGATGTTTTTCAATGGGTTCATTTCAATATGTGGTTGCTGATTCAACTTTGCAAGTAGCTTTGTCCAATGATAAAGATCACGAAAGTAGTCGTTTGACGCTTTTGAAAGGAAGACTAGGAGCACAGAATCAGAACGCCCATACTTCCATTGATGTGGATTTGTTAGAAGGGAAGAAATTGAGTAGTGCCAGCAAGGGTGAGAGTTTTTCTGTTTCAAAGATTTGGCTTTGGTCTAAGAAGGGCAAATATCCTCCTAGTTCCACTGATTCTCATATGGGCAACACCCTTTCTTCTCTCAATCTTGGTCTTCCTTGGACCGAAAGAACTTAAGAACTTAGAACTCGGCAAGATTTAAGAACTCAGGGCTTAAGAACTCATCAAGATTTGGGAACTCTAGACTTAAGAAATCAAGACTTGAGAAGTCAAGGCTCTTGAAAGGTACTTACTTAACTTGTCTTATATTTTCTTGATTAATCTTTCAATCAATCTGTCTATCAATGAAAGAACTAGTTAATGTTTTCTTTTGTTCAAATTTTTGGAGGGTGCAAACTAGTCTTAAATTTTGTTTCTTTTTGATTTCCATACTTTTCTTCTGCCAATGCACTTTTAATATTTGAGTGGATGAAGTGAAAATTCCCAATTCTCTCCAAACAAACTGCTTTTATCTGTAAATTTCATTAACCAATATACTGTACTATACCTTGTTTGATGATGATGCCTTTAGCTTAACAACCCAACCTTTGTTTAATGTGTAGTCATCAGCACAGCCATGTGAGAAAACAAAAACAAAAGGTTTTATGAGACCCAATTTAGATGAAACTTTGATCCTCTTATTGTTAATAATAACTGTTAACAGATATACAAATCTCTCGGTGTGCCTGATTCTCTTTATAAAAGATACTTGCACAACTAGATTGTGCATTTGCTTTTGAAGCTCGGATTTCTTTCCAACTTTGATTAGGAGACATCTGTTTTTCTTTATTTTGCACCTCCCAGAGGGTGGTATTCCACCCCCTATATGTGTTGAGTTGGATAGTGATGGATGGGATGGTGGTGGTGGTGGTGGTGACTGGTGGGTACCATAAAAAGTTGTGTGAAGGATTCTAGCGAGTGAAAGAGAGAGCTATGAGTAGATGAGTCCATAACATTTGACATTTGGTAATTGGTGGTGGTGGTGGTGGTGGGGTTAATACCACCTTGAATGGTCTTCAGAGTTCCCCTTTTCAAAGTTTTCAATATGGTTTTCGAGATTTCAGGGACATTTTTTGATGGAATTTTTGTCTCGTTTTCTATCCAAAATCTTGTCTAATTAAGAGTGAATGAGACCTTGAGAGTGGTGGGTGCTGCAATAAGCCAATACATGAATAACCTACTTGAAAAGGCAGGCAGGCATATAGCTAGCTCACAGTAGGTCAAATTTGTCTGTTAACAGGTGATTGTCCAGAGAGAAAGGGAAAGAAGCCAAGATCTAGATTATTGAACAAAACTGGATACAAACAAGAAGAGGTTAATAATAATACATATTATTAGAGTGGTTGACAGAAGAATCCAAGGTTTTGAGTATTGTGTCAACATAATGTGAAGAGTGGGGGCTTAATTTACTACTAATACTTGATTAAAGCAAAAAAAATAATTGAGAATAAGGTATTATATTAAAAAGACTAACTTATGGCGTTAGCAGCCGTGGTTACATTGGTATTATAGCCATCTATTGCGGCTAAATTAAAGGAAATACATGAGAAATAAAAGATGCAAAATAGAAGGTAAATGTGAAAACCACCGAAAGGTGTTGAACACGCATATGTTGCCTCGTTAGAAACCTTGTCAATGAAAACCCAAAGCCAAAGGGATAAAACCTTGACGAAGGAAAAGAGCACAACGCGATGAGTCCTTGACAAGATCCTATAACCAAATATACAAAGATAACCAAACAATTTGAAATTCTTCAATAACATAGGAAGCATTCGTTCTCCATCGTTACCGAATGAGTAGTCTTCTAATACTGGCAGTATGTAAGGATCCACAAGCGAGTTGTGAAGGTGTGATAAAACTATCAAGATGGATTCCTGAGCCCTTCTATCACGAGCAAGTCTGATAGAAGTGTCACTGCGGCCTGTACAGGAAAAAGATATCTTCTTAATGATTGAGGATGACGGTTTAGCCTTTTCCACAATCGAAGATTTTGTTGGTGAGAGTTGTATCTTTGAGAAAATACAACCAAATAGAACACAGCCAGTATTGATTTCAACATCATGTTGTTTCACAGGAGCTTTCATTTTCCTATTCCAAGAAGAAACACAAAGGTAGGTTAAACTACAAACTGACCTTCCACAGACACAATACATTGAAAAGAGAAAGCTAATAAACAGAGATATAACTAAACCAAATTAGAAAGTAAAGAAACTGAATTGAAATTACTAAAACTAAAAAGTTGATAAACCTATACAAGATGTATGTGAATTAAGTTCTAAGGTAGAGATATTAATAGCGTTCGGCAGAAAGGACTAAGGCAAATAAGAATCACAAAGAGAAAACTAAAGTCAACTAATTATTTACTAACTGGATAAGCTAAATGACTACTCAGAAATTGGATAAGCTAGTGAACCTGGAAAATATGCATATAGCCAAACCAAACTGTGATTCTGTCTTGTTTCTTTTCTTGTTAGGAGACTTTAAACCAAGAGCAATGCTATCCCGCACGACAATGCGGGAAAGCTTTATAAGGTAACGGCTTATATACAGTTAGATTATATCTCCCACCGTTAAAATATATTTAATTAGTCTTTTCTAAAATAATTACAGCTGGCTAATTTACAATATTGGAAAGAAGCCCTTATAGTTTAGTTTTATTTCACCCTATGTTCTTCTCTTCTGCGCAATTTATTGGTTTGCAGGATCAATTGATTATCAAAATTGAATTCAACATACCCAACGAAAAAAAATTGCTTTATCCTACAAGAACACATCTACCAAATCTGTAGTTGGTTCTTCTCCTACTTCCTAACTACTCACCACTAAACCCCTAGAGAGAAACTATGTATTGTCGTTAATTTCTTACAGCTTAATTATTAAACTGAAAAATCATAAATTGCTAAGGTCAGGAATGATGGATACGAAGGTTATTGTTGTTTCTCGTAGTAGTAGCAGAGAAATTATCAAGGGTGAATGGGTTTGGTTCTGATTTCATCTATTTAATCTCATCTTTGATTTTTGACTATAAGTATTTATGGGTTTCACTTAACTGTATTCATAGATTTGCAATTAAGATATAAAGATGAGAAAAGAGCGAAAGATATAAAGATTTTCAAACACATAAACCTAATTACATCATTTCAATCACATCACACAGCACCCACTAATTCTTATCTGAATTTTTGTTGTGGTAAAAAGAGAGGCTTTATGGATTCTAATTTCATTGTTCCTTTGAATACAGTTCAACTGTATGGGTTTCTTTGTTCCTTTTAATTTCGTTGTTAGATGATGAAGAACAAATGAATAGTCTAGGATCAACAAGCAGTTACTGTTTTAGAAGAAGCAAAAAACTGGTGTGAAAAAATTGAAAGAAATGTGGTGTTGCAAATGGATATTAATGACCATTAAATAAAATAAGGAAATAGATGGGGATTTTTTTTGAATTTGCGAAATTAACTTAGAGGACTATTGTACAATTAATTTTATAAACAGCTATAAGATTTCCATCAACGGCTGTGATTTATCATGTAACATCATCTAAACCCGCTACCTTATTGAGCTTTCCCGCACGACAGTGCGGGATAGCATTGCTCTTAAACCAACTGCCACGAGACTTGGAGAGAAAGGTGACTTTGAAATCAAAAGAAGAGAAAGAGAGCACAGATAGAGTTAAAGGATAAAAGCAAGGAAAATATTGAAATAGGACTTACCCAGGGGTTGATTTAGGATCAGCGGAGTTAGGGTTCCAGTCTAGGGAAACAACTTTTTTTTTTGTTTAATTTATTTATTTATCCTAAGCAGCATATAAAGGAGGAGAAGTGAAGAACTCCCCAACAAAGAAAAACAAAATGAAAACATACAAATCAATCAAGAAGAAGAAGAAGAAGAAGAAGAAGAAATAAATAAATATTGAGAAGAGTTCCATAAAGCCTAAGAGAGATACAAAAATTGATCCAACAGACCAACTAAAATTGGGTCCATTCCTAAGAATAACAGTGAATCTTTTTAATTCAATTCCTATAAAGAAGACGACCCAAATGAAGACAACCGAAATGAAGACTAGACATGATTAACAATCCCCATCCTGTTCTTGGGAAAAACTTTTAATAAGACCCCTTCAGAAGAAGAGAAGACAACGCTTAATAAGAGAAGTCAAAAGAGATAGAGAAGCACTTAAGCACTCAGATAAATTAAAGATTCCATAATCTAATTACAATTTAAATTTCAAAACAAACCGACAAGATTATAAGAAACAGAAGATCAATCTCCCTAAATAAAAAACCAAACCCAAGAATTTTTCTTCATTTTCAAAAAACAGAAAGATCCAAGATAGGAAACAAAAAATATAGAAGAAGGAGAGCCAAGATAAAAAAAAAAAAAAAAAAATTACTCAAAAGTTTTGTAAAACAGCCAACGTGCAGGGTTCTCTCCTCTCTCCAAAATCTTTTTTCTTCTCCTTTCTAATTATGGAGTAATTTCTTTAGGATAAGCTTGGGGGTAGATCTGGATCATGAGTTAAGGGATGGTAACCGGGATCAACTTAATAGCAAACAAAAAAGATAATATTTTTAGATGTTTTTGGTAATAATAGGCAACATTAAACGGATCTATTCTTTTTTCTTTGAGTTCTTGGTTTCTTTTGTTTTTTTTCTTCTTTTTAGGAGTTTTTGTTCTGTTCGTCCCTCATTCTCTTCGGATCTGCTGTATCAGTCTCTTCTTTCTTCTTTTGGGATGTTCTCTCTGTTTCTCTTCTGATGGGTATGGTCTGTTATCATCTCCTCTATATCTCCTTGTCTCCTGGCTAGTTGTATGTTTCTTCTACTGTTTCTCTCTTTGTCCGTTAAGTATTTTTCTTGATTAGATCTTTATTTCTGTAATTAGTAGTGGTTTGATCTTATACTCTTTCCTTATTTTTGGTCTTCCTATCTCTTTTTCCTTTAATTTTCGCTGGTGTGATTTATTTCTTCTACCTCTCCTATGGTCTGTCTCTGAAACGAACCTATATTAAAAAAAAAAAATTAAAAAAATGAAGATAAAGCAGAAAGATTCAATCTCTCTGAAATGTTGAAGGAAAATTTAATTGACTTGCTAATTGCCTGTGAAGAAAAACCCTTCTCTCCTTTTTCTCTGGAGTGGAAGTTCTTTTACCTTCTTTTTTTAAAAATAAAATAAAAAATGAAATGAATTTCTAGATTGGACCTTTTCTAGATCTGCATCAAGTATGTCTTCCTTTCTTCTGGTTCGTCTGCTTCTTCTAACTTGATTAAAGCAATACTAAACAAAAAGAGATTAATATAATGTCGATAGTCAGGGATGTTTTTGAGTATAAATCACAATCCCATTTAGAAAAAGTGTATCTAATCTAACAAGAATCAACCCCATTTTATTAGTACTGTATTTGAAACTTAAAAAGAAAAAGAAAAAAATAAAGGGGAAAGTAGTCCTTTTTGTTCTTGGAAACCACTGGTGTCATCCCAACATGATGTTGTATTGTTTGTTCGGAGATTAGTGTTTTGGATGGCTTAAACTTTGTGCATGTTGGATTGGATCATACTTTTAAAGAATCAGCAGCATCACCTAGATTATAAAGCTACAACACTCCTTCAGTCGCTTTAATCCCAGAGCCATGCATTATGTTTTATTCTCGAATTTGTATCAAATCCATTGGAAGGATGGATGGATTTTGACGGTACACTAATAATTGGAATCTCAAACCAAACTAGGTACCCGCAATGCTATTGTTTTTCTTTTGAATCATTTTTTGGGATCATGATTTTTTTGAGTAAGACATTAGAAGTAAATCTAGGTCACCTCTTATCTAGATATTTATATTAATACCTAAATTACTTTCCTGATTAATTTTGGGTAATGATTAGTTAGTGTTAATAATAGTTAGTGATTAGTGAAATGATTAAGTTAAAGATAATTAGCGAGATTAAAAAATCAGATGGATTTTTTTTTAAAAAGAAGTAGAATTATTGAGAGAGTAAAGTTAGAGAAGATGAAGAAGAAAAACATGGAAAATATTTTTTTTTTTAATTCACTAAGCTTGAGTATTCAAGTGATGATAGCTCATTTGAATCTTCCTCTCCTTCCTCTCCTAGAGTATTTGTTAATCTTCACAATGATCCGGATATGAGTTATTTCTTAGATGGTGATTGTATTCTTCCCCAAACTCAATCTCAAGATGAAAACGATGGATTTTACCAACCACAACCGGAGGAAGAGTATTTGGGTACCCAGGTATGCTTCAAACTTAGATAATGTTGGTTGAATTGCTCCAAATTTTCAAAAAAATGAAATTTTTTAAGTAGATTTGGGCTTGTTCGGTTACCTTATGTGAAGAACAGGTAACCGAACACATCTAAAAGTGTAGTTCGGTTACTTATTACAAACACGCAGGTAACCGAACACATCTGAAAGTGTAGTTCGGTTACTTTGTCCAAACACGAAGGTAACCGAACATTACTCTGTAAATCCTTTCAGATGTGTACCAAGTGTACCAAGTTCGGTTTGTTCGCAACCAATATCTAACCGAACTTCACGTAAATTTTACCAAGTGTACCAAGTTCGGTTTGTTCGCAAACTTCATACCAACCAAATATCTAACCGAACTTAACGTAAAATAAGATTATACCAAGTGTACAAAGTTCGGTTGGTTCGCAAACTTTAACCCAATAGCATACCTAACCGAACTTAAAGTTACAGAGAGATATTCGATTACCTAGTATAAAATGGCAGGTAACCGAACTGTATACTTCACAATTTCTTTGAGTCCATCTTGTTTGTTCAGTTACTTGTCAAATTGCTTTATCAACCGAACTTGCAGTTCGGTTATTGCGATAAAATTATCTTGTTACCGAACTTGTTTGTGATTGCAATTGATGTTGTTCCATTTCTTGTAGATTGAATGTCAACCTATACCAATGGATGATCAACCTTCTCCGGTTGATATGTTGTTCAAAGATACATCCCATCACTATGTCAATGATTTGGTATTTGACTTACCTATTGATGCGAAGAATTGGGCTAGAGAGCATGCCAAGAAATCTATGTGCGTATTAGTTTTGAATGGAAAAGAAAGCAAAACTCGTTTTGAAATGGTTTGTGAGATAAGTGGAGATCCGGATGTTAGTCACAAGAGGAAGGGTTATGTGTATAAAGGAAAGACGACGAGGAAGAACACAACGTGCTCAAAGAAAATTAAATGTCCGTTCAAGCTAGTATTTAGTAAGTGCAAAACAAGGAATTGATGGGTTCTATCTATGGATAAGGTGGAAAGTCATCATAACCACCCTCGTCCGGAGGATCTTGAAAGACATTCAATGGCCGCAAGGCTCACTCCTTAAGAAATGGAGAAAATAGCTAAATATAGGAGAATGGGTATTTCACCACTTAATATGCTTCGCTTACTAAAGGATGATAACAAGGATAATGTATCATCGTTGTCCACCATTTACAATGCAATTGAGACAATTAAAAGGAATGAATGGAAGGATAGACAAGTGATGCAACAATTGTTTTTTTTTTGCTCAAGAGAGAGGCTACGCGGTTCAAAAGAAGGTAGGTCCGGAAGAAGAAATAACGCATCTCTTCATTGCGCATCCAAAGAGTGTTCAATTGGCTCAATGCTTCCATGAAGTTCTTATAATGGATTGCACTTACAAGACTAACAAAAACGAGATGCCGTTGTTAAACATTGTTGGTCGTACCTCGACACCGTTTACCGTTGCTTTTTATTTTCTAAAGGATGAGCAAGAACCAAGTTACACTTAGGATAGTACACTAAATAATTCCTGCAAAGAGAAAGATCTTCATCGATTGTAAATTTTGGACGTCACACTGCCATTTTTAAGAGGTTTGATATGAAAAGTGAGGAAGTTCTTTAGTATATATAACAGAAGTGGGCAGGCAACGGCTATTTTTTTCAAAATAAAGTTCTGGTTTCTTGAAAAATGTGCAATGCAGCTACAGTTCGGTTTGCAGTGTGATTTTCTAATGTAACCGAACTTTTTTGCATTTAAAAAAAAAAGTCAGTCTAACGGCTCTATTTCCCCTGGTTCCAAGCAGCCTAAAGCTTTGTAAATTATAAGTTCGGTTACATGAAAAAATTGCTCATGTAACCGAACTTCATAGACCTACAGTTCGGTTTGTTCGCAACTTTCCTATGTAACCGAACTAAACAAACAAAAAAAATTCAGAAGTTACAGAGTGATATTCGGTTACCTAGTAAAAAATGGAAGGTAACCGAACTTTATACTCAACATTTTAGATCAACTGTCTTATTCGTTCGGTTACCTGCTAAAATTGCTCAGGTAACCGAACCTTTTGGACATTAGGACTAGTTTTGGAAGCCAAAGGTTCGGTTACTTGGTATTTTTTTGCTGGTAATAAGTTCGGTTACCTGTAAAAAAATACCAGGTAAACGAATATCTCTATGTAACTTCTGAATTTTTTTTTGTTTGTTAAGTTCGGTTACCTGTCACTTTTTACCAGGTAACCGAATACCACTCTATAACTTTTGATTTTTTTTAAATGTTGAGTTCCGTTATATCGCAAATTTGTGAACAAACCGAACTTTGAGACAACAAAGTTCGGTTACTTACGACATTTGGCCTACTAACCGAACTACCATATTGTATATAAAAAATTTTAGTGTAATGAAACACAAATGAGTCTAACAGCCGAACTAATCCTTTAAAACACAAATTAAAAACCAAATTATCAAATTCCTTTACTAATCCACAATACCATAACTAATTGTTGGAAACACACGAACATAAGAAAACAAACTACCAAATCCGCAATAAAAAAGTTTTCTAAACACAAGAAACCAAACTACCAAATCCGCAATAAAAAAGTTTTCTAAACATAAGAAACCAAACTACTAATTGTTGCAATCACTCATTGACGACGACCACTACGAGAAACTCTTTTATTCTTGCGTTTAGGAGCTTTAGCTTTTCCTTCGTCACTAGGAGTGTTCTCTCCACTGCTTTGTTGTTCAACCATCCGACTTGAACCTTCCCCTTCTTGGCGACTTCTCTTCACCGGCGTGGTCTGGCTTGGATCAACAATGTTGGGTGAGAAAACATTAGTCCATTGGTTGTAGAGATCTGTTTGTTCCTGAGTGTTCATCAGCTCTCCACTCCGGATTTTTTCCATCATTTTCTTCAATAATTTAGTACTTTCCTTCACCTTTTTTCCCCCCAATCAAAAGCATAAATATATATTATTTTTCAATATTTTATAACAATTTGAAAAGCAAAAATAAGAATAAATATCTTACCGCCGAATTCCATAAGTTCAAGGCCTCTTCACCACAGGTAGGCATATGCTTCAGAATTTTCTAAGCCTCTTTCTCCACTGCCTTCGCTTTCGCTTTCTCAGCACGGGCTTGTTGGACTCTGTTTATTACATGAGGATGAGAAATATTTTCATACCATTCCATATATCCCTCGTCAGCGGCATTTGGATCATCATACGAATCTTCACACTCTTCACGTCGAAGAAGATATTTCCCAAAGTCGTTCCAGTGGTCCACTGATGGAGCAGGTTCATATTTTGGATCAAAATTCTTGACGGTGTTCTTAGTTCCCCTCTTCTTCACCTTGAAGTTTTCCACTCGTGGGACACTTTGGACACAATAAAGTTGTCTCATTACTCTTCGAGGATTATACATTGTATAACCGCCAGGATGAAACAACGGTCCATTATAACCCGCGATAGGTGAGAAATCAACAACCTCAACATCTTCCTTTTCATCTGATGCAACGGTGTATGGATGGAAAACCACGTCTTCAAGCGTTGCATTATCCAATTTCTCCCTCAACTTCAACACCTTTTTTTTATTACCCTTGTCCTGTGAGTGCAAAAAATTGTATTTATCAGCTGTAGGCTTCCCATAAGGACAAGGAGTCGTAGCATGAGATAAATTAAGTTTAGGGAAGTGGTCGTACACCCAAACCTATGAGAAGGAGCCACAAATGATGCATTTACAGTATGATTAGTAACAATACACATTCATTCACTTATCAACAACAAATTTCAGTTTGTTCGCAAATATATCTTGAAACACACAAAGGATAATTTAACGGGGTACCTGAATAAGGGTGTATAAGCCTCCAAGTTGACAAGCCTTAATCCTCGAAGCTTTTCTGAGCTCCGCTTGAACGAATGAAAGAATTTTCGTGCCCCAACAGTATTTGTTCACCTCATTAAGAGGGTCCAATAGCTGCAAGTAATGGGTATTTACCAAGTGACCTGATGTGTCGGGGAAGAAAATGGTTCCTAATTGATATAACAAATAAGCAGTCACATGGTGCTTAATCTTATCCGGTGTCATCACCAACTTTCCAGCGGCTACCAAATCTTTTGTCCCTCCAAACTCCTTTTTCAAGACTTTGATCTTGAACTTTTTCAACTTGTTCTTGTATGTGAGGTCTTCCTCAAACTCATTATACTCATCACCTTTATTAGGCTCTTTAACAGCTCGTTTAAACTCATATTGTTCCTTGTCCGGGCCCCATCCTAGACACTTTTCGACCAACTTTTCAAGAAGTTCATAACTCATCAAGGGATCACAGCTTTTTCGAACACTTATTCCTATAATTGGTAGGCATGTGATTCGATGACAATCATCCGGAGTTATTGCCATCTTGCCAAAGGGTGGATGAAAGGTATCCGTCTCTGGATAAACCCTCTCGGCAAATGAAGAAACAGTGACAGCATCAAATTTTTGGTGCGCATGTTGTATCGCATTCCATAGTACACAATCAAATACCTGCAACCGGACCTCATCACACTCATCCGCTATATCCCACCTCTTGTTCTTTTGACGTTTCAAAACACGAACCGCATTAGTATGATCCTACAAAAACAACATCATATCTTATATACGAATATATAGAGAAAAATATATGTCAAAATATAATAAAATGACTGAAAAATCTTGATGGTTAAGATTCAATACCTTTGTCGCATAGATCTTGGCATCCCATGAGTTTTTGTAGCCAATCAATACTTCCCCTCCATCTCTTGGAGTACCATAAGTTGGGTTCTTTGGCGGCAAACACAAATTGTCATCAGGAATGTATGCAAATCTAGCACAAGGCTTTTTAGGCATATTTCTAGGTTTTTTTTGAACTATTTCTCCTTGTTCCTCTTCCTCGTCCTCTTCATCCGACTCCTCCTATGATTCGTCATCTTCATTATCTCCATCCTTATCTCCATCTTCCTCATCTTCTTCATTGTCATCATTGTCATCTCCTTGTTCATATCCATCTTCCTTATCTCCATCCTCATTTCCTCCTTCTTCTTCAGCCGGTTCCTCTTCTCCACCTTGATTATGTTCTTGATTATCCGTCTCTTCCACAATCTCTTGATGAACTTGTTGGATTACATTGTCAACATTAGCTCTATTGACATCATCTTGGATGACAACACCCGGTAATGACCCACTTCCATATTTAGCATTTTTGGCTCCACGCTTATCGGCACCACAGTGTACTTTGCCTCGAGGCGTGGGAGTTCTCAGATCTTCCAGTAAAGGGTGGTTTGATTTTTTGCCTTTGCCACTAATCAAGAAAACAAAAGATATTAGCTTAACCGATAAATGATTGACTAAATCAGCCGCAACATAAGGTTTGGTTAGTATCAAAATTTCATGAAAAATAGGCCAACTCTAATTTTGTGTTCCAGAGTATAGTTCGGTTACTTAAGTTTTTTTGCGGACAAACCGAACTCGGCATTGGTCACTATTAGGAAGAGTTCGGTTAGTCAGTTTAGTTCGGTTAGTCACTATTGTAATATTGGTAAAGTTCGGTTGCTAAATAGTTTTAGAAATTTTTGCAAACCAACCGAACATAGTGGGAAAAGTTCGGTTAAATTGGAACTCAACATAGTGGGAAAAATAAAACAGTTCGGTTATATTGGATTATTAGTTATTTTATTTTTTTTGTAATATGGGTAGAATTCGGTTACTAAATAGTTTTAGAAATTTTTGCGAAACAACCTAACAGAATGGAAAAGTTCGGTTGAATCAGAACTCAACATAGTGGGAAAAATAGCACAGTTCGGTTACATTGGATTTTATTTTTTTTGTAATATGGGTAGAGTTCGGTTACTAAATAGTTTTAGAATTTTTTGCGAACCGACCGAACTCGCAGTTCGGTAACCTGATTTTAAATCCTATGGAACCGAACTGTTCTTCCTTTCAGGAAGTTCGGTTAAGAAACTAGGGTTTTTGTGAAACGCGTCCTAACCGAACAAGGCACTGAAACTTCCATATGAACCCTATTTTGATGATTTCTATTCAATTAAACGAATAAAAATAAAATTAAAAGTAATGGGTTTGGTTGAAAATACCTGCGGATTTTTTCCATGTCAGTTTCAGGGTTCTTCTTGCGTCTATTGTAGGCGATTATGACTTCACCTTCCGGTTCCACTTCTTTATGAATCTCCAATTCACTTGGATGATTTGCTAGATGTGCTAAATCGGGACCTTTTCCAGGGAGTCTAGGGGTTTTCTTTCTAAGAACCATTCTTATACTCGATTGATTAATTGACGATGAAAATTTTATGAATCGACGATTAATCAATGAAGACGATGTTGAAAGGAAGAGGAAGAAGAAGAAGAAGAGAAGAAATTTTTTTTCCCCAAAACTTGTTTGTGCGGCGGTAGGGTAGGATGATTTTTTGTTTTTGTTAATAGATTAGATTAGGTTAAATTTATATTTTGGTAGTTATTAGTTTAGTTATAATCTTAATTAGGGTTTGGGGGCAAATTAGTAATGTCTACACTTTAGGACATCCCTTATAAGTGTAGGGTAGATGGCCTTATAAAACAATGGTCCCAAAAAAAACCATGGTCCTCAAAAAATGATTCTTTCTTTTTTGATTCGGTATGTGTTCAAAGTTAGGGCCCAAGTTCTGAGTGGAAAGAGACACAGGCACAGCTGCCGATTTTGGCCAAACCACAACCAAACAACTTAAACTTTTTATTACAACCCTTTTACTTTTGTTCAATATTTAACTAAACTTTTACATGTGGTAATGGGATTTGATTCGCGTCTTCACTAAGTTGGCTGAAGATTTGATTCGCGT
>JAJJMB010014738.1:0-57849 GCA_023531105.1 Papaver atlanticum | reverse complement strand
GATTTGATTCGCGTCTTCACTAAGTTGGCTGAAGATTTGATTCGCGTCTCCACTAAGTTGGCTGAAGATACATCCTCTTCAAAATCATTCTAACCCGGTGGTTGTTGACACCTAAGGCTGCATCGGGCATAGTACCTTGACAATCCATTGGTGCTAAGTTTTTTTTTTTGTAACTTAAAATGCATTCAAAAATACTAACTTAGGGAGTTAGAAACCCTTACATCAAGTTGAGTATAGCCATCAAATGCTGGGGTATTAGTATCCACCCGAACATTTGATTTATCTACTTCTAAAGCAAATCTAATACATGACGGTGGTTCATTTTTCCAGTTAAGGAAGTTTCTAAAGAATTTAGCTTCCTTAGCCAAAATATCAGCTACATTGTTTGCTGTTCTTGGCGCATAAAAAAAAACCCAATTTTTTTGACAAAGTTTGAACTCTCTACTAACTTCATCCATGATAGCCTGATTTTGCCAAGTAACTTGAGATGGAATCCCATTTAGATAGTCAAATAGATTCTTACTGTCACCTTCTACACTGAAATTGGAGAGCTTTTCCTCTTTGGCCCACTGAGCTGCTTGTAGAAGCCCTAGCGCTTCTGCTTCTTCTAGAGATGAGGCTGCAATTGGTCTTGCTCTTCCTTGTTCGAAACTTCCTGCAGCATTTAAAGAAAAACCTGTTGGCATATCTATTGAAGTCCAGGCTGCATCAATGTTTATCTTATTTTGACCATTTCCTGGAGCTTGCCATATATCATTAGATGCATTCCCTATATTAGCTGATCTAGTATGAGCTGTATATTTATCCTTATGCCAGAACACCAAGTGTCTTTGGATTTCTAAAGCTAATTGGTTATGGGTTTGTTGCTGTTTACTAAAAGTTCTATTGCACCTCTCTTTCCAGATAAACCAGATTTTGGTCATAATAATTTCTATAGGGATAGTTAGATTATTCTTTCCCATCCAGTCTTTGCAGACATCTAAAAAGGAAGCAGGAGTACTAAAATTTAATTATACTAGATATGGGTCTGTAGCCCAAACGGCTTTAGCAAAATAACAATGCAAGAAAAGGTGTTCAATAGATTCGGATTCCATACAACCAAAAGTACAGGAAGAGGTTATGTCTTTCTTAAACCTAGACAGTTTAAGATTAGTAGAAACTTCATTTTGTAAACATTTCCAAGTGAAAATCTTGATTCTTTGTGATACTTCTAGAGCCCATAGATGTTTCCAAAAGGATTCAGGTTGGCCTAAGTTGTAATTGTTCATAGTTTTCTCATTTAGCTTATGGTACATAGATTTAACTGTGAATTTTCCAGATTTGGTGAGAAGCCATCTTAAAGTATCCACTTTGGTTACCAGATTATTTCCTATGGCAATTCTATTGTTACAGATTTTCTGGGCTATATTGTAAGGAAAAGAGGCATGAATCAAAGATTCATTCCATTTTTTAGTATTAGGATCAATGAGATCCTTTACTAGGATTAAAGAAGAATTAGTTGCAATTCTGTATTGGGAGAGAGTTCCTGTGAGGTTAGGTATCCAGTTATCCTCCCATATATTGACACTATACCCATCCCATATTTCCCTGATATCGTTTTGTTCTACTAGCTTAATTCCTTTGTGGATGCATTTCCAAATCCATGAACTAGTGGAAGGGGTTTTTGCTTTAAAAGATGAAAATTTCCTAAAATATCTAGGTTTTAGTTATGTCACCCAAAGTGCCTTAGATTCTGTCAAGAGTCTCCAAGCTAATTTAGTTATAAGAGCTCAGTTGAATTTATGTGCATTTCTAAATCCTAAACCCCCCTTACTAATTGGTTTACATAAGAAGGAATAAGATTTTGGATAATAACCTTTATAGTTGGTTTCTTTTCCCCACCAGAAGTCTCTTTGAAGAGCATCAATTTTACTAGTAATCTTTTTTGGTAGGATAAAACACCCCATCTGATAACTAGCCATACTAGCTAAGGTTGCTTTGTTAAGAACCATTTTACTAGATTGAGCTAGAATTTTACCTACCCATCCTTGAACCTTATGTTCCATTTTTTCAATGATTCCTTCAAAGAGTTTTATTTTTGCCCTATCCATGAAAAAAGGGGTACCTAGGTAAGAATCTTTTAAGTCTATTAGTTTGATCTTCAATAGCTTACTGATCATTCTCTGGTGTTTAGGTCGAACCTTTTTGCTGGAAAAAATTCCTGATTTATCAAAGTTGATTAATTGACCAGATGCTTTACTAAATGTTTCTATGATTTTTAGGATGTTATGGCATTCTTTTAGGTCTGCTCTAATAAACAGGAGACAATCATCAACAAAGAATAGGTGGGAAATAGGAATGTTCTTTGGGGTTAGTTTTATACCATGAATAGCTTTTTCCTCTTTACTAGTTAGCAGGAGTCTGGAGAAGATCTACATACAAATGATAAACAGATAAGGAGATAAAGGATCTCCTTGTCTAAGACCTCTAGAAGGTTTGAGAAAACTTCCAGGACTCCCATTAAGCAAGACAACAATAGAAGTAGTAGGGACACATTGGAAAATAAGATTACATAAATCTTGATCAAAACCAAAAGCTTTCATTGAAGAGATTAAAAAGTCCCATTTAACCCTATCAAAAGCC
Source organism: Papaver atlanticum (assembly GCA_023531105.1). Classification (NCBI taxonomy): domain Eukaryota; kingdom Viridiplantae; phylum Streptophyta; class Magnoliopsida; order Ranunculales; family Papaveraceae; genus Papaver; species Papaver atlanticum. The sequence continues at coordinate 55,227 of JAJJMB010014738.1, read as the reverse complement.
TTAGACATATCGATTTTAATACCCATTCCAGCATGTTTGATTTTCTTTTTCTTAAAAGAATGAATAAGCTCTTGGGAAATCACTATGTTATCTGAGATTTGTCTACTAGAGAGAAAAGCAGCTTGAAAAGGAGAAATAATAGAATTCAGAAGGGGTTTAATCCTATTGGCTAAAATTTGGCTATAATTTTGTAAATAGTATTACAGAGCCCAATTGGTCTAAATTGACTAGGGTCTTTGGGACGTCTTTTTTTAGGAATAAGAAACAGGTAAGTTTTGTTAAACTCAGGATGTAGCTCTCCTGTTCTGAAGAAGTGTTGAATAGAGGATATAACTTGTTCTCCTACTGTTTCCCAGTTCATCTTAAAGAAACTAGCTGGAAGGCCATCTGGTCCTGGGGATTTATTTGGGTTCAGTTTTTTTAAGACTAAAATAATTTCCTCAGAGGAAGGGATATCAGTAAGGGATGAGTTTTCCTTTTTTGAAACACCGAGGAAATCTTAAGTTAAGACCCTAAATAATAGTTCTAAAAATTTGAAAGTATTTCTTTGACTTATTTATTCTAGGGCAATTCACATATGTTCTCCTAAAATTGAGTCTAATAGCTACAGAAAATTGGATTACTCTAAAGGATTAAAACAGAAGACAGATATGGGGTTATTAGTATCTTAAAGCCAATCTAAATCTAATACAAAAAGAGGAAAGGGATATAATAGAAAAGTACCTGAGTTTCGCCCATTTGCGCATCTGGGGAATCCAAAGAGAAGGGTACAGAGAGATAAGAGTCATGACCTTGTTTTGGTTCTCGTAAATTAGAGCCATATTGATCAATTTGCAGTTTTTCATCTTCATCATTGACCAAAATACGCAGTCCTTCCGAGGATGAAGAAAGAAGGAAATCCGGTATTGAAATCTTAAAGGATGATTTAGGTTGAGTTCTAGGTGATGCAAATGATGATGTAGGAATGCTATGATTAATTGAAAAATTTGCGCAAACAATAGATGAAGAATTGACAGATGCAACAGAAATAGGCGATGAAGGAGAGTCTAAACAATCCCTAGCATCAACAAAAGGGGGAGAAACAGAAAATGAAAGCCTACGATTAACTCCAGGAACCACAGGATTGGTTCTTGGTAGAAATGGATTAGCAATATCCTGTAGTAACTCATTACCCGAATCATTGAGTGCCTCAATCGGTTCCATAGAATCTAGAACCCGGTGAGTCTCCGAGTTAACAGAACGAAAAGAATCGGTACTTGAGTCTTCTAAGGGAATGAAGTTAGGAGGGAGATTAAAAGGAAAAGTTCTTTTTCCAAGGATTGAGGAGGCAGCTAACGGTAACTCTTCATCAATGATAATTGGTCCTAAAATATCATATGCATTGTCAATATTCCTCACTTGATTGACAAGCTGGACATAAGCTTGCTCATTCTGTTGATACTCCTTTCTAAACATATTAAACATTGTTTCTCTTATCCCTGGCCTAGCTAAGAAGGCTTCAACTGATTCAGAGTTCCCATGAGCATCTACATTGTCTTGGGGGTTCCATATTTGGATTGGTACATCGTTCAGATAAAAGATGTCATCTCCAAGAACAGGAGAAAGCATAGTGATGTCATAAATATCTTCAAGGGGGCGATTTTGAACTATGGCACAATTGTTTACTTTATGGCCAAATCTAAAACAATGAGAACAGAACTTAGATGAGAGGTTAAGATAGTTGAAGAAAACTTTTGTAACTAGGTATCTATCCACTTTGACCAGCAACTTCATTACTAATGGTTTTTCTATATTTACCCATACCAACACTCTTGGTAGGCAGTTAGATGTTTCACTTCCTCTGCAAACTCTACTAACAGATCCTATTCCGCTAGCTATTAAACCTAGTCTTTCTTCCGATCTTAACTCAGTTTTTGCATTCGATATGCTAGCCCAGAGAGGGATTTTTTTCACTGCGTCAGTTGATATATTCATTCCCGGGAAAGCAGAAGTAGCAGAAAGAACATTACCATAAGGGTACCATGGCCCATTGAGAGCAATCCATTTTAGATCATCAGAAGAACGAAAAGAAATAATGAACAGGTTGGGATCTACTTCTTTGATTTGGAATCCTATCCCACTACCCCAAAAATGTCTTAAGACACCCCTAATATTTTCTGCTGAATAAGTCTCAACTGAAAAGACCCTAGCAAGGATATTGTTTTCTTTAATCCCATAATCTCTAATAAACTCAGGCGGGGTTGAAGAATTCATATGTTTGTGTAGTTTGCATAACGCTGAGCTAATGACAAACCACTAAGATGTCTATATAAGCTATAATTATCCCCCATTAGAGGAGAATAGGGAGAAGAGCAACTTATGGAGAATTTCTAAGGAGAGAAAGAGGAAGATCACTGAAACAAAGAAGAGAGCACTGCATGAAATATAAAGAAGAAAAGGGATAGCTAAAAGAAGATTTGCTACGTCCGTGACTTATTTAAAAATTCCCGGAATTATAACCTTAAACAAAAAGAAGACTTCGACCAATCCTAGGTTGACAACAAATATGTAAGATATATAAATTTTTGGATATGCATTCGATTTTTCAAAGATTTCAAAAGAGCAGGGATATGATATGTCCATCAGATACACTGTCCCAAGAGAGCTATAGGTCTATATAGAGGCATGAATTATCATTCATTCATGTTTGACTGAAGGGTAAATAAGATTGAAGAGACATAATGGTGCAGCTAAGAATTAATAGGATTAGATGAATAGCCTCTACCACTAATGCCGCATACTCTAGGTTAAGGTTACTATTTCAAAACGCCACTAATCAAAAAGATTCAGAGAATAAGAGGACACGAGGAGGAAAAATTCTAAGTATGACTAATACCAAATGTGAAAGCAACATGAAGAAATAAATGAAAAAGAAGATGAAAAGAGAACCCTAGCTAGTATTTAAAGGCCTCTAGAGAAGAGAAAGATATACGCAGAAAAACAAAGAAAGGGAGATAAGCAAGCCATGGCATGTAATCATTCTAGAATTCCTCTAGGGGCTCCAATATCATCAACCAAGGTTGCAAGATGCCAAGAAGGACAGCTACATCGAATGCAATATTATCGTTGTTCAACATGTCAAAGGGAGGCTTTTTTGTATCCTGCTCAGGCACGGAGCCTAGCATTATGCAATTTAAGTGAATAAGAAAAGGCACGGATTGGGAAAGCACGGCTTAAGGAATTGCATGAGAGACTTATCACCGGAGTACCAGTTATGGCTGCCAATTTCCATGGTGAATACCCCCAGGGATGGATTATGCGTATGTGCATGAAAAATCAGCAATTTACCAACAAGAACGCGTCCACATTCAACTAGATGATGATGAATCAGACGAAGAAGAAGAATAGAAAGAGACAGGCCACTAAGGATCTAGAAAGATATAACTAGTATAAATCTAAAGTTCTAGGTCCAGAATAGAATGGTTTCTAATGCTTTGTATTTTATTTTCCTTAATTAAGATATGTTTAGTTAAAATTTGTTGATGAACCTAATCGTTATTTATGATTAATTATTAATTAGTTCAGGAATCTAACAAGAACCATTAGAATGAAGACGAGAGCATCTGACAGTTTCGAACACCCCCGGATGAAAAAAAGGGAAGGAAAATAGTTTTAAGAGAGCCAATTAAAAAAGAAAAGAGACACATTCCGAATTAGAAGAGCAGAGCATATACAAGAGATCCCTTTTAAGAGCAAGTTCATCGACAAGCAAAAACCAAAAGATTATGATTTATTTTTTATTTTTTGATGATGTAGAAGAAAGTCGATTCAGAGGATATCATAGCAGTAGATTTAAAGACAGAATCATTCCTTCAAGAAGAAAAATGAAAGGAATTCAGATAAGAAAAAGAAGGATCAGAGATTGAAGTTGAGGTTGAAGAAAAAAGAGCCATTGGGGTAAAGAAGAGCAGAGCGAAGAGGAGGTGACATGATTCACATTTTAAAAATTCATAAAGACCCATTGGTGCTAAGTTTGTAATGAGGTTGTTTCAGATCGGAGTCTGGTGGTCCAATCTCACGGACATGCACGATTACTTATTCATGGACTCTTTATGGTACCTTTTCATAGCGCGCTTGGAGCTTTTTAGGGGAAGTGATTTGCTGCTTTAAATGGAAATGTAATTGTGAGATCCAAAGAAGAAATTGTACATTTCACGTGGGACTTAATGCTAATAATCACTTATGTAAAAATCAGTATTGTGAATTAGCCGTTGAAGTTCCCTAAACGAGTGTCCAGATTTTCCCGACCATATACCCTTGATTGTGGCTTGCTTTTGTTAGCCAGGGATCACAGATGTCAAAGATAAATACATCTAAGAAAAATAATGAAAAGTAGCAATAACAGAGTAAGCAGATAAACAAGCACACAACCACAACACAAGATACACTTACTTCGTTCTTGTAAGTTATATCCACTACCAACCAGAAAATCTTTCACTGTATAAGATCTGAAAAAGAGGGGGTCTAACAACAATACCCAATATTTCGCTTAGCAATTTGTATGGACAACTCCAATATAATTCCAAGAGAATCAACTAGACAGTCAGACTCAATCAATGAAATATATCCAAGAGTTCTATCTCTATTTCTCAATTCAATCCGCAAGCAAACAAATAGGAATTTGCGAGCCCGATTGAATATAAGAAATAACTTGGACGGTATCAAAAACCAATATCCAAGTGTCAATCAATTTAATCAACAACCAAAGGTTGGATTCCCAATTGATTGAACTTACGCACAACCTGTGATATTTCAATTATATAAACAAATATAATGCGGAAAAGAAATAACACAGACACCAGAAATTTTGTTAAAGAGGAAACCGCAAATGCAGAAAAACCCCGGGACCTAGTCTAGATTTGAACACCACACTCTATTAAGCCGCTAAAGACACTAGCCTACTCCAAGTTAACTTCGGACTGGAATATAGTTGAGCCCTAACCAATCTCACACTGAGCAAGGTACAGTTGCGCTCCTTACATCTCTGAATCCCAACATGACTCTACGCACTTGATTCCCTTAGCTGATCTCACCCACAACTAAGAGTTGCTACGACCCAAAATCGAAGACTTGATAAACCAATCTGTCTCACACAGAAAAGTCTATTGTATGGATAAATTTGTCTCCCATAGATAAACCTATGAGTTTTGTTCCGTCTTTAGATAAATCAAGGTGAACATGAACCAATTGATATACCGGAATTATATTTCCGAAGAACAGCCTAGAAATATCAATCACCTCACAATAATCTTAACTGTATGGTAGCGAAACAAGATATTGTGGAATCACAAACGATGAGACGAAGATGTTTGTGACTACTTTTTATCTTGCCTATCGGAGATTAAATCTCGAGCAAATCTTAGAGAAGATAATACTCAATACGATAGAAACAACAAGATCAGAACAGGCAATTACAGAGAAAATAGTTGGGTCTGGCTTCACAATCCCAATGAAGTCTTCAAGTCGTTAACCTACAGGGTTTCATGAAAAACCTAAGGTTAAAGGAGAATCAACTCTAGTTGTAACTAGTATCATACAGAAGGTGTGGGGATTAGGTTTCCCAGTTGCTAGAGTTCTCCTTTATATAGTCTTCAAATCAAGGTTTGCAATCAATGTTACCCTGGTAACAAAGCATTCAATATTCACCATTAGATGAAAACCTGATTAGACTCAAGCTAATATCTTTCAACCATTAGATCGAACTTAGCTTGTTACAGACAAATGAAAAGTGACTTCATTTAGATATGGGTAAACGTACCTAAACGTGTACACCTTGTTGGCTCAACAATACTGAACTGAAGTCAGCCATATGAAAACTTTCATATCAACCTTATTCATCTTAACCATAACTAGTTCAAATGACTCAAATGAAACTAGTTCTAGAGTTGTTCAATTGTTTATATTCTCATAGAAGTATACAAGACACAATTGAAGAAAAATAGATTTTGATTCACACGAATCAAGTCATGAACATTATAGCCACGGTTTGCAAAAGATTGCATTCCTTATTATATAAATTTATTAGTTCATGAACAAACCGATTTTAAAACATTATCCACTTAGGTATGCATACGGGTACGCGTACCTAAGTAGCCGCACTAAGTTTGGGTTTCGCTATTACGCGAACTGGTACGCATACCTTCCAAACTCAGCAGAAATTCCCTGACCTGAACCTTACGCCAGTACGCGTACTGGTACGCATACAAGGTTCCCAATTTTCACAAAACCAACCAGTACGCATACGGGTATGCATACCATGGTTCCCGGACTTGGATTACATATATGCAAGTATGCATACTATGCTTATATCCAATTGTTCTAAACTCTCATTTCAACCATTGAAACATTATTGGAAGACGATAATAGCTGTCTCACACAAACTATTAGCTTCAAAGAAATTTTCAAGTGATCGAATGATCAATACGAAACATTCCGAGTCTACATCAAATGACTGTCTCACACAAATCATGTAAGATTTTTCCAGGCGATTTACACATGATCATCTTTTGACTTTCGTCAAGAATATAAGATGAACTTGGTTAAAGCGAAAGCTTACCAACACATATTTCGAGAAATATATAAGCGAGTTAAACTCAGCTCGAAATATCAAATGTGTATAATTGAAGTCTATATAGCTATACGACTTTTGTCTCAAATAAGAGATATAGTAGATAGACTTTTAAGTGATAGATGAGTTCAAGTCTCCACATACCTTTTGTTGATGAAGTTCCACAAGCTCCCCTTAGTAGTTCTTCGTCTTCAATCGATGAATGCCGTGAAGTCTAATGCTCAACTACACTTTCTATCCTAATCCGAGACTTAGCTATAAGTAGACTAGAAATCAAGACTTATAGTTTTGGCAACTAAACTTGACAACAAGCTTTAGATAGCAACGCTTGCGAGTTCGACCGAGCAGTGCTCTAACAATCTTCCCCTTTGTCAATTTTAGTGACAAAACTATCAATACATATGGAATACAAAATAGATAAACTTTGTAGCTCTCAATCCAAATGCTTGATTTCCTTGGTTCTTCAATATTACTTCAAATCTTTGTCACTTCCAAGTACTCCAGTGATTCTGAATGTGTTCAACTCAGCATCATAGTTGTTGAAGATCCGTAGCTATAACAATGAGAAAATAGTTGCTCTCAATCATTATTATACAGTGCCATAGTATTATTACACAACATCTGATGTGATTTTGAAGTTATAGTAAAAATGATTCGAACTCTAAGACTTGTGAAGATTCGAGTTTTTAAATTTAATAAAAATATATACAAAAATATTAAACAATGGGCGAGAGGTACTGGGACTAAGGATTTAGCCAATCTTCATAACATAAGGTTCACTTATTTATTCTCAACAATTTTAGCTCAAGAAATATAAACATGGACTCTATTTTTGCCAAGGTAGATTCTCAAAACATTGATTGTAAATCCTAAGCATGATGTATCAAAACACCTAAGCTAAGCATACATCATCAAATTAAATGACAACCAATTAAATCAAATCATATTTCAATTAATATTAGTGCAAAAGTCATAAAAAGAATAAAATAAATTTACCCATGTATGAAGTTCGGCCTCCTCCGTCGTCCCAGTGTTGGGGTTTAGCTCCTTATATTATAGACACTCTCAAAATATTTTTTATTTGCTCAAAAAGTGTTTACAATGGTGAAAATTGAGAAAATAGTGAAAAACAGGATTTTGTGACGCATGAAAAGCATCACAAAATGAACGATATAATAAAAGTGTTGTAGTAACTATTCCGAAGTCGTTGGAAAAGTGCTACCCACTGCCGTAAATTTTCGACAGTTTTCAGCGACTGTCTTCAGCAGGTGTTGTTCTTCGTGTTCTTTATGTTCATCATCAGCAGCAGTAGCAGAACCCGAGTTTCTACAACTCGTGATTTCTCGCTCCTGAGCTCTCCTCAGCTCCCCAAACTCTCCACACCCCTTCTATATGACCTGGGTAATCTATTTATACCCGAAAGATGCATCGAATCTCCTCCATAACTTCAAAAAAATCTTCTCTTTATTATTTTTATTCTCACGGCAATAATTTCCTGTTTTAGCTTCTCCACGCGTTTGCAGCTGGATTAATCTCCAAATATAACTTATTTACGCTCCAAACTGTTGCTCTAGTCATCATACACATTCAGAACACGTTCAAATTCTCCAAAACTCATGCAATCCCGTGAAATATTTCTCTCATGCACGTGCTACCCTGTTTTGCTCCATGACACGATTCAGCCAATTCTGATCCAAACGAACACCCATACCAGCTTTCTATAGTCATATCACGTCTACCCACTAAGTTTCAGGAATTGAATCTCACTAAATCACGTCCAAACATCCGATCGAAATTCTGCCAGAGAAGAAATGGTTTTCCAACCAAAATTTATTTTTTGAATTTGAGAAGAAGATGTCCTCCCCCTAATCCTGCACGAGTGTCCCTTTAGCACTTGTCTTATAGGGTGCAAATAGTAATTTTTGGGCGTAGATAGTAATTTTTCCGGGGTTCCTCCGACACATTTTTGGGGTGCTTCCGGTGCATTTCTGGGGTGCCTTTAGTACTCTATCCTGGGGTGTAAAACACCACTTTTCGAGCCAATTTCGCCGCAAGAGCTTATTTCTCTAAAAATACCTACAAAGACATAAAATAACAAAATAAATACAAAATCGAACACTAACAATATATACAATTGAGATATATTAGACACAATAATGCGTCTATCAGCATCAAAGTTCAATTGTATCACAACTTTGACAAAAAAACTATGGTGATATGTATCACTCCCCCTTAGTCAATACTCCATCTCATATGAAAACCACTCCCCCTTACATAATGATCCGTAAACCATATGTATTTGTAGTGTGAACTACACATTAATTCTCCCCCTTTTTGTCAATAAAATTGGCAAAGGTACGAAAACTAGTGGGATCCTAATGAAATTTCCATAGAGATACTTCATGACCAAAAGCGAACAACATATCAACTTTGTTTAGATGCAATCATATAGCCGAAACTAAATGCATTTAACAAGGAGTTTATAAAGATACAAGATAACTCCTACAATATTCTACATCCACACTCTCCACAAAAAATTGGCAATTAAGCACAGGTTCAATTAAGAACTCTCCCCCATAAAATGTCATTCCCGAAAGAATAACAAGAGCGACCTTACTTTCACAAGAAAAGAAGGATTTCTTTGGACATTAACAAATCACATGAAACATGAATTTGTATCCAAAATACTCAATTAAATTAACCACAAGAGAACCCATGAATTTAATAGGAAATGCTCACATAAGAGAACTTACGAAGCAGCACAGTATTTACACAAAGATGTGGATCAGGGAAAGACCAATACTGCGGAATATTCAAATATTCATTCTATTTTTCATCACTATTTGCATAGAGACATATAATAGACTTAATCTTTGTAGACAAAAGTTCATCCTATCTTCCATCAATATTTGCATAATGACATAATAGGCTTAACTTTTGTTGTCAAAAGTTCATTCAATCCTTTATCAATATTTGTATAATGACATATGAAAGACTTAACTTTTGACATATATGGGACAATCATAGTTCACGGACGCAAACACACATATCCCATAACAAGTTGCAATATACGAAACCATAAAGATTAATATTGCAAAATCATCTTCCAAATAAACTTTAGAATTTAATAAATAAATCTAAAAACATTGCAAGATGAAAATCGTTGGAAATAGGTATGTGTACTCACAATAATGGCTATTCCAAACCCTAGTTATCCTTCTTAAAACACAAGAATAAATTCTCATAAGAAGTTTCCTAGACAAAATAGGATAAGATAAAAGAAAGAGAACTTTAGGCATCATCTTCATCATCGGAAACCATCAAAGTAGTTTGAATCTTATCCATGTCTTCCTTGATTTCGGAAAACTTGGTGGCAACAACACACAATTGTTCTTGCACACACTTTACCTTGGAATTGATCTTATACACACCCTTGTGAATTTGATGAAGAAGACTCAAGGTGGTAGAATCACAAGAACCGACAATGGTATCACATCTTTGTCTCTTGCAATCATTCTCCTTCATACGTTTGAAGGTACAAGGACGGACAAGCTTGGGAGTTCCAATAAAGTTGGCAATGGGAGCTGTTGGTGCAAAATTAATTACCCCAACAATCTTCGAGATGTGTGTATGATGATCGAATTGCTGTCGTTGGTTATTTTCTCCAATGAATTGATGATTATCAACAAGAGTTCTAAGCAAGTAGTTGTGGAGAAAAGGAATAGAAATTGTGTACCTTTTGAGTTGGATTTTAGCCTCTATTTATAGGCCTAAAACCCTAATCTGGTTCCATAATAACCCTAGATTTGTAGTTATCCAAAATAACCAACAAGATTTATACTTATCCTTGAAGATTCTTGTCTATCTTGAAAGATACTTATATATCTTGTCAAGATTTGAGTTTATCTTGGAAGATATTTGTCTATCTTCACAAGATTTGAGTATATCCTAGAAGATCCTTGTCTATCTTCAAAGAATTTGAGTATATCTTGGAAGATCCTTATTATCTTCTCAAGATTTGTGTATATCCCCACAACATTTGTATCCATCTTGAAAGATCCATAATTATCTCTTCAAGATTTGTAACTATCTTGGAAGATCCTTGTCTATCTTCCAAGATTTGTGTCTATCTCAAAATGACTTCTAAAATAAGTCCTTTGGGCTTCTATAATAAGCTAGACTGGGCTTCTATATTAAGCCCTTGGTTTCTACAATAAACCGGGCTTCTAGAATAAGCCATGTGGGTTTCCTCAATAAACCCACAGGTTTCCATAATAAACCAACTGGGCTTCTATAATAAGCCATGTGGGTTTCCTCAATAAACCCACGGGTTTCCACAATAAACCGAACCGGGCTTCTATAATAAGCCATGTGGGTTTCCTCAATAAACCCACGGGTTTCCATAATAAACCAATTGGGCTTCTATAATAAGCCATGAGGGTTTCTTTAACAAAACGATGGGTTTCCATAATAAACCCAATGGGTTTTTTTGACAAACCGTATTTTACCGATATCAAATAGCTTGTGTACACTATTTTAATAGGGTACAAACAGGAGCAATGGAGTAAGTGCGACAAATTTTCTCAATCAAACAAGGAAGGCCTAACTTCTTGTTAGAAGACGTCATCGAAACCATTTGAAGAATGATGAATCCACAAATGTCGAGACTCTGAGTACCCAATTCAAGGAAATAGACCAACTCCGCAAACTCACGACTCCACCGAGAATTCTCAATTGTGGAGGGACAAAGATTAGATATACCAAGTTTTCCAAAGGACATCAAGGCAAGACTAAGATAATTAGTAGGAAATTTTCCATTGATCCAATCAACACTTTTCCCACAAAGACCATTAGAAATGGTTTCATCGGATGGTCTTTCTTCCCTTGGTCTAGGAAGGCGAAAATTGCCCACAGAGATTTTGGTAATTCTTGAAATAAAATCTCTATTAACAAGAATCCCTTCTCTATTTATCATGGTCTTGAATTCCATGTCAACAAGATCAACATCATGGATGTTAGCATAGAAAATTCTTGTTAGAGTGTCAAAACCTTCACCAAGACCATTAAAGATGTTTCCAAGCTTAAATTTTTCAAAGAAAACCAAATCTTCACTAACCATATCTAATTTATTTTCTAGAATAAATCCACTAGAAGAAATTCTTTCAAAGATCTTACTACTAGAATCATTGATAAATCTAATTCTAATAGAATCTTGAATTCTAGGTATAGTCATGCTAGAAGATGATGAATCCAAGTTTTTTGAAACCTTCTTTGAAACCTTGAAATTTTCCATGAGACATAGAAATTGAGAGTACAAGAAGAAGGAAAAACTTACTTGGTATGCTCCTTGAAAATGAAGAAAATCCTTAGTCTCTTTTGAATCTCCAAAGAATTTTTAACGGAGATAATACATGAACCTTAGAATAGTCCACGTATGCGGACTAGAGAAGGAAGAAGAAAGGTACGTGTACCACACTTCTTATATACCCAATAATGGGCTTGGATCCATTCATGAACCGCGACTCGCAAAATGGAATGAAGGATTTTTTAAAGCATTCAACAGCCAAGGCTCGCATACTGAAAGGATCAGTACCTTGTGGTAGGCTTAGAAACCTACAGTTATAAACCGCAAGCGCACGGCGTCTAGAACGTAGACAATGGAAAATACGGGTCGATCATATGGGGAGTTGGATTGGTGAAACTAAATTTCTAAGGTTTCTACTAATACTAATTTAGAGACGGTGTTTGTCGATACGACGAGAAGATTGATGATTATACTAAAGAAACAAGACTAACAACAATATAAAGATAACTATGGTTTCGAATCCACCACCTAAATGCATATAAATCCCCTACTTTGATATACTAGTTCTCTTTTCAATCAAGGAGTTATAGAGGTTCTAGCCTCAAACTACCTTGAAGATGTGATAAATCACTTGCACATATGGATGAATTAACCTCAAGCTAAAATATGTCAATCCCTAGTATTATTTATTTATTTAAGGCATAGATAATCACAAATTGAACAAATCAGTTTACATAAAACTTTAATACATAGCAAAGGATTGCTCAAACTACCATGGAGGCATGACATACAAGGTGAAAGTAATTTGCTATGAATTCAGAGATTAAATCATGCTTCTCAATATATATTCATGGAGAAAAAGTAAATCAAACCAAAGGATTCTAATTAATTAGGGATTTCATCTCAACCATAGCAGAGATTTTTAGAACATAACAAAAGGAAAATTAAAACCTAAATTACTACTGCAGCTTGCACCGGCTACCGTGGGCTTGCTTTCTCATTGACCACACATCCTCTATTTATATAAAAGTTCCCCCAATTATCAAATCCCAATTTCAATAAGGTAGAATCAGTAAATTAGGGATTTGAATTATAAAACTACCACTTACAAGAAATTCTGACAACCCTTTCTTGTATTGTTTGCTGTCATTGACTCCTTGTGTTGTCTCAGCATCTTCAGAGATTGAAATCAAATTTATTGTCACAAACATCAAAGCTAGTTGTAGCTTTAAGTGAATAGCTAAACAAGATACAAACAACGAGGAGAACAAATACAGATAGGCTAGGCTAAAACGTGTGATTGAGTGTTAAATGGGGAAGAGGAATGGTCGGCAGTGATGGTGGTTTAATAGACACAGTAGATAGAGGGATGGGTTTACAGAGAAAGAGTAAGGCTTCACAGAGAAAATGGAAAAGAAACAACCTCTTGTTTCTCACGTGAAGAGCCTAGAGTTAGGCTTTGGTAAATTTATCAAGGGCATGTTTGGTTGCTTACTTTAGCTTTGGGTAAATATGATTTAATAACACACCTGTCCTTGGATATTAACTGTGCTAGCCTCTTTCCCATTTAATCTTCACTTGAGTCGGTAGGAAGACCAACTTCATTTCTTATACTTTGTTTACACCAGCCCCCCGTCTTTGGTTCACCATTTAGTAAAAGTACTTACACCACAACACAAAAATGAGATTCTTCCGAAAATCACCCACTAAAGAACATATGTACCAAATACAGGATTTGATATAAAATGAGACATTAAAACACTTAGGATGTGATAAAAGCCTATAAAATTGTGTAAAAATATGCATTATCAGGCACCGATCACACCCCCAAACCTGAATTTTGCTCGTCCACGAGTAAAACAAAACCTAAGAAAATCCTACCTACACCACTGTCGCTGGTCTCTCGATTGCATTTAGCGAATGCAATAAGCCTTTTAAACCACTAAGTGTCCCTAGTGGACGAGTTGAAGTATCGTGAGGGTTTGCTTAGGACATACCCACAAAGTTATAGGACAAAATATAAGCTCAGATTCCATGAAAGTGATACTTGCATTTCAGTTTTAGCTCACAGCAATTGGATATGTCAATCTAGCTTTCAAAGGCACAATTCTAGCACTGGAACAACTAAAGACATGTGATAAGAGTGTAAAGTGTATCAGACATGCATAGAGAATGGTTTACTGTATGAAGTTATGACTGCTAATTACTAAGAGATAGTTTTTAGGCTAAAAACTGAATTCAAAGCCAAGCTAGCTGTCTGGCTTTACGAGAATTGTGAATGTTCACCTTTTGAGTTGGTGATATTTCAGTTTACCCGCGTTGTACATCGATGGCATACACCCTCCATTGCTTATTACAAGACTATTTACAACATATAACAAAACATGACTCTTATTTACATCGACTACTCTCTTATTTTGAGGCAAGAGAGATACTTTAACTCTTTTTATTGAAACAGAACATACTAACAGACAATGGATACTTCTTCTTCTTTTTTTTTTTTTTTTTTAGTTGAGATAACTTTAAGAACATGACAGTAATATGATCACATAACATTTTTGACTTATGAACAAAAAAAAAGAAAAAAAAGATTACATGACACATTTAGCAAGAGGTAGCCCTTTTCAATGCACCCGGTCAAATTTAATGGTTGATTTTCTTAATGTATCCTCCAACTTCTATCCCAGGCAACCAAAGAACAAGCTAGTCAAGTCTCATTCAGTATTCTAGATGATTGGCAGCATACTTAACCTATGAAACACCGACGCTATACAAGCTTGGTAGATCGTGCATGTGCAAATTTTCTATATCACATGTGAATTGTGCTAGAATCAGGGGTGCCTCATCATCTAGACTGAAAACCCTAAGATATCATACATGCAAAAGTATCACAAATCAAGGTAAATGAGATCCATTTTTCATTTTTCATTTTTATAACAAAAAGAAAGAGTTTTGTTTTCAATTATAGCATGCTATCAGTCATATGGTATCTACTTTTCACCCCCAAACCTAAGCTAAACATTGTTATTAATGTTTCAAAAAATAAACAGAATTAGAACAACATACCATGAGAAACATGCTGAGTTGGAGAGAAAGGAAAGAGATTACCAGATGTCGGCGAAAACAAGATTAGAACTCCATTATTCAAGGCTATAACCCAACATTTTTCAGCTGAGATTACATTGGATTAACACAATATATACAAAAGAAACATAAGATTCAACTGAAACATTACCTACTGGATTATATACAAGAAAACCATACACATACAACCTAAAGAGTTGAGGATCAACCCAAAAGATGATGTGCAGAAACATCAACAGTCATACATATATATAGCATGGGAGTGGAAGTAAGACTACGGATGTAAAAGAGCTACCCCCAAACCTAATTTTTTTAATAGATTTTCTTTTAGACACAAAATATACCAATTTCAGGGGTGCATCATGCACAAGGTCTAATTCGAAGTGGACTTTGCTAGGGACGGGCAGAGAGGCACATTCCAACTGTAGCTCCTTAAAGATATTATACTTAGCAGAAAAATAGTCCAAGAGGACTTGGGAAGCACACAGTTCCAGACCTAGATTAGGAACTCTCAAAATAGTTGGTTTTAAGAACTTTTTACAAAAAAAATCTAGGTTGGATGAAAGATCATCAATTTGTAACACGGGCAGGGAGCTAGATACATCGAAGTTATGTTCATTTTTAGGCTCAAAAGTATCAGTACGCAGCCTAGTTTTTTCCCAGTCAGAAACAAGTAATGCATTCATGCTCACAGTCATTGAACAAATCAACAAGACCCAAATCAGTATCATGATTATACAAAGTACCCAAATCAAAATCAGAAGAAGCAACATATTGTGACCTAGGCAGGGAACTAGACATATCAAAGTTGTTTTCATGCATATGATTATTGATGTCAACAGAAAATTCAACCTTCCCTAAGTCACAAACAAGTTGTGTAGTATGCTCACTTTCACAGAACAATTGTACAAACCCCAAATCAGCATCAGTTTCATGCGTATATAAAGACTGAGATGTATGAAGATTAAAGGAATTATTAGCAATAGAGGTTTCTACAATGTGGTCTAATGTATCAGAGTTGCAACACTCTGAAATTCTGTATTCATAATTAACAACCTCGTCTAATACCATATCATCATCATCATGAAAACATGAAAATCTTACCCCATCAAAACTATTAGTGTCTATTGACCATACATCTTCCTCTAAATTAGGTAAATATTCGCTAATATTTGTAATAGTAGGACATGAGACACTATATTTAGGAATATTCTCACTGGAGGAAACAAACATTTCATTCTCATGGTCGATATGATGATTATTGTTTTCAATATGTCTCATCAACATTTCTTTCAAAATTCTGTTAGTTTCCATGCTGATATCATTTTGAGCATAAGAAGAATCAGGGCGCATGTCAACATTCAAATTTTGTTGCTCATAGCTATTGCAATCCATATTTTCCTTGGTCCACATACCTAGCATCTCTTTTAAAACTCTATTTGTGTTCATGTTTATGTCGCTTTGATCAAGAGAGTAATTTAAACGATATGGATCAACATGCAATGCTTTCAATTCAAGTCTAGCATTATTATGTTCGATGAGTTTGAGATTTTCCTTCACAGATTGCATACAAGGGGTCGGGGGAGCACAAAATTTTTCTACTTCCCATTGTGTTGATTGGTACATGTGTGAATAGCCATTAGGGTCTGTGTAAGACAAATCAGAATCTTGAAAAGGTTGGTAATAATCCCTATAGATATTAACATCATGGTCTTTTGGAAGATCATATCGTGAAGCATGCTCATGTGCAAGTTCTCTAATTGATTTATGTGATGATTTTTTATCCCTAACACCTAGGCCTGTCAATGGATGAATATCCGTCGGATATTTAGAAATCCGATATCCGATAGGTTAATCACTATCGGATATTTGATATCCGATAATATCCTATAGGATATCAAAATCAGATATCGATTCCGATAGGTTAAGCTAATCGGATATCGGATATTTATCCGATAATATCCAGTTCTAACAAAAAAAAATCTATAATCTGTAAAACATATGCAGAAGTGAAATTTAAGTTTTATTTCTCATACATACCATCGAAATTGTCTTCAAACACACATTCAAACACATAAACAGTTTAGTAGTTATGTCTCTAAGTCTCTTACTCACACATACATGAAAAGAAACACAAGCAAATGCTAAACAAAATAAGAAACTTTGAAACACTAAGTATGATAAGTATCTGTCACTCTCCTCTCCAGTCTCTGACTCTCTTGTCTTCATTCTTCTTCGATTTCCTTATCTGCATTATAACAAGTCAACAACATTCATAAATAAACTCTTCAGTTTCAGCTGCAACACAATGTACGCCCAAGCAGGCAGGCAAGCAAACAAAATAAACCCACGAGCCATCAAAGCATGGCCATTAAAAAAAGAAATTGAACCCATGTACAACCAAGAACAATCAGTTTGAGTGTTAAATGACAGTATGTATAAAAGATGGGAGGAAACTGGATACAAATGCCTTATAATTTAATAATTTAATAATAGCTTCAAGAAATGGAAAACAAGTATCTTACTGAACATATATGTTATCACACCTTAACCAGATAAACTACTAGTTTAGACATAACAATATGCAAAATCAGAATTGTCAAATAATTATAATTTAGGACTCATGTCCAATTAGACGCTGTTGCAATCTGCTGCAACACTCAGTTCATTTAATTTCATAGAAGCACAAGAAGTAACTAAGCTGCAAAATAATGTTCCTCTTCCTAATTTCTCCCCTTCATTTACAATCACATCTATGAATTAGCTTATAGTCAGCCAAATTTCTATTTTACATTATATTTTTAGCAAAACACTTCAAAAGAACAAGAAAATGTAATGGGTTCCTCATTACATTTTGGTCCTGAACCAGGACCAAAATAATGTTCCTCTTCCTAATTTCCCTATTACAGCTATAAATGTATATTTGCCTGCAATTTCATGCCGCTTTCAAATTGGTCCTGAACCAGGCATATTATATATTGTGAGATAAATTGGTCCTAGGACAAAGATTTAGGGAAAACTTGTTGAAACTGTGAGATAAATTGGTCCTGAACCAGGCACATTGCATCCACCTCTATCATATAACTGAAGTATATAAGTTATCTAACACACATTCATGCATCATGTAACCAAAGAAGTTCATAAACGCAGATTTAAATGGGGAAACATCATTGAAAATATGCAATGCATATTCCAATTATATAAGTCGAAGATATTCACTCCTCTATAGCCTATTAGCATGTGTTGTTGCTGCCTCTGGCTGCTCCCTCTCCTCCGGAATTCTTGCCCCACTGAAAAATGTAATTTCTCTATCCAAAGTCTATTTTCCTCCATCCTCTAGGTAAAGTATACATACTATGCAACAATGAACAAAACATAAAAATACTCATTGGTGGTTATTCTTCTTTTCTCTGATTCAGTGATTCAATTCAAAAAATAAACATAAATTAATGCAAAACTAGTAAACCCAAAAGCTGATTCAATTCAAAACAAAAATTAATGTAAAATCAGTAAACCAAAAAGAATTTCAGGTAATAACCATTCTATTCAGTAACTCATCAGAATCTCATCCAATACCCATCAATCCTCATAACCATCTTATTAACAGAATCAAACCCTAACTAATAACTGTCAATATTGAGTTACTCTTCAACCTCAATGCCTCATATTCTTATTTAAGTTAAAACCATCTCAAATCTTTCTTTAATTTCATCCATACATGTAAGTCATATCAAGCCCTAATTTTTGATTGCAAGACAGAAACCCTAATTTTATAACAATCGAACACAAAAATAATGAACTCAGAAATAAAAGAGAATCAGTACCTGATTGAATTGTTGAGTGATTGATAAACAATTGCGTGTGTGAGTGATTGATTGAGAGACAGAGAGTGGAGAGGGACTGACGGACCGAGGAGAAGAAGAAAAAGGAAAGACGAAATGAGTATATCGCTCTGTTTACTCACTGATAATAGATATGTATTTGAAAATTACAAATAAATCCCTATACTATCGGATATCGGATATCGGATATTAGTAATTCGGATGGAGCCTAATCCGATTCCGATATGTTAAGGAAGAAATATCCTATAACATATCCGATCCGATATCCGATAAAACGGATAAAATCCTATAGGATCTCGAATAATCGGAAACGGATTCCGGATATCGGACAGATATTGACAGGCCTACTAACACCAGTCCAAAATCCATACATTTTTTTAAACAAAAATAAAAATAAAATGAATCAAGTAGTCTCCTAAATGCAACTAATAAAATCCTAAACAAAATGATGCATGCAAAATGATAAACAACAGGTGCTTTTGGCTATCCTTAGAATTGGTTCGCCTATTGCCAGTTCAGATATGCCACCAAAAAGATGTATATATCGTCACTAAGACCAAGCTTATCCCAATCTCAAAGAACTTGCTTAAGATTGTATACCTGTCCACATATGGTCTGTATTTGATTTTAGCAATTAAAATGTGTTTAACTAACGATTGAGTGGCCTGCTCACAATTGTTAACAGAAATGAAGCTATTTTCACTAAATCAAAATTCAAAACATCTCAGATCATGTAGCAAGCTAAGGAGGACATAGGAAACCTGAGTGTTTTCGAGAAACTTACCCCAACGCGACACCGGGAGACGACCAACAAATCTGGTCTACTTTCTCAGCTCTTTCTTTCTTTCCTGCTCTATTAGTAGCTTCTCTAGCACCTGATAGCACTACACACTCAAAGTTTTAGCACCTGTTGAGTTGATTGAAGCAAAGACTATAGAAACAGCATGAACGGATTTTAATAACTATACAAAAATGAAACAGAATATTGGATGTAGCACTCCTAAAATTAAAAGAAAGCAGTTGTAAGGTACTCTGTGACAATCAAAAGACCAACGGTAAAAGAAAGAAAATAAAAAAAATAAAACCGAAATTCAGCACTACGACACAACAAAGTATTTCTATACTAACAACAAATGAACCTACTACTGCTAGTCGCAATGACAGCAATGCAATTTTACAATGCAATCAAAATGAACAATAACAAACAATATCCTCCTAACACTAAGAGCTGGTAACAAAAAAATATAAAAAAACAAATAGTAAAGCAACATAGACCCAAAATCTAGCGACAGTAACAAAACAAAATGCAGTGCTATATTACCACTAAATAAACAACTTAAGAGATTCATTGATTACTAAACAAAGCTGTATGAAATGAAAACTAAACATAAGCAAAGACAGACTTAAGCTAAAATCTAAAAGCTACAAGACAAACAAAATCTAAATGAAACTGCAAAAAAAAAAAAAAAAAGGCTACAGGCATAGCAAAGTTTGGACTAATGGCAGTATATACAAATGAGGTACTGGATTAACTAAATAGTAAAGCTATAATGAAATGAAAACTGAAGGAAAATAAGAACACAGGCACAGACAATAATATCAGAACCTGAAAAAGCGGGGGTATAACAACCACACCCAATATTTCGTTTGGCAATCTGAATGGACTAACTCCAATATACTTTCAAGAGAATCAACTAGACAGTCAGACTCAATCAAAGAAAAGTATATCCAAGAGTTATATCTCTTTCTCAAATCAATCAACAAATCAATAGGAAGAAATCTGTGAACTGATTGATATGAGAATCACTTAAACGGTACCAAAGACCAATGTCCAAGTGTCAATCAATTTCTATCCAACAAACAAGGTCGGATTTCTCAATTGATTGAACTACGCACAACCTGTGATATTTCAATTATAAAGATAAACAATATAATGCGGAAAAGAAATAACACAGACACCAGAAATTTTGTTAACGAGGAAACCGCAAATGCAGAAAAACCCCGGGACCTAGTCCAGAATAAACACACACTGATTATAAGCTGTTACACCAATTTCCTACTACCTATTCGGACTAGATGTAATACCTGCTTCAGCTGTATTCAAGCACTTGTAAAACTGCTAGCAAAACACCAATTGACAACTATCTTTAGTATACTAAATCAAGAATGCATTTTGGCAACTAAAATTGACAACTAACTTGACATACCAACGCTAGTGGGTTCAACCGAGCAATGCTCTAACAATCTCCCACTTTTGTCAATTTTAGTGACAAAACCATTTTACATATGGATTTACTTGTTAAAAGCATTACAGCTCCAAAATCCGACATGCTTGATTTCCTTGGTTCTTCAACTATGCATGTGTTTATCCAGTACTTGTTGAAGATCCGTCATAGTATTATTACACAGCATCAAAGTACAATTGTATCACAACTTTGACAATAATACTACGGTGATATGTATCACTCCCCCTTAGTCAATACTTCATCTCACAATGAAAACCACTCCTCCTTACATAATGATCCATAAACCATATGTATATGTAGTGTGAACTACAAAATATTTCTCCCCCTTGTTGTTAATATAAATTGGCAAAGGTACGAAAATTGTGGGATCATAATGAAATTCTCAAAGAGATTATTCATGACTAAAAGAGAACATATCAACTTTACTTTAGATGATATCACCGAGTCGAAACTTAGTGACTCCATCAAGGAGTTTATTAAGATACAAGTTAACCCCTACATGTTCCACAGCTGCACTCCCCATAAAGATTTGGCAATTAAGCACAAGTTCAATTAAGAACTCTCCCCCATAAAATGTCATTCCAGAAAGAACAACAAGAGTGACCTTACTCCAGGGAGAAGGATTTATATATTGGATTTTTGAAATTCCACAAGGAGATATGAGCTAAGAACCAATCATTGAAAGTCTCTCATGAGATCGTGTTACTAAAAAATTAGAACTATCTCATGGTAAACAATACACAATATGTAATCATGAAAATCAAGTATTGTGATCATCTTTTCTAACATACAAACTTGTATAAACAAGAATTGATATGCTTAGAAGCAAAAATAACCTTTTCCACAAGGATTTACATCAAGAATGGTTACCATAAGTGTATGAAAAAGTTGCTTTGACAATAAGAACCAATATCCAATGGCTTTGATTATTGCTTCTAACCTGTTATACTTAAGATTTTTAATCACAAATCAAGTTAGGTAATTAAGAATAATACACGTGGTATTTTAGTCATATTCTTAATACAAACTAGTTCAAATGACTCAAATAAAACTAGTTATAGAGTTGTTCAATTGCTATATTCCCATAGAAGTATACAAGAACATAATTGAAGAAAAATCGGTTTAATTCACTCGAATCAATTCATGAACATTATAGCCATGGTTTGCATAGAATGCATTCCTTATTATATAAATGTATTTGTTCATGTCACAACCGATTTTAGAACTTTAACCACTCAAGTATGCAAACGGGTACGCATACTTAAATAGCCGGACCAAGTTTGGTTTTCTCCAGTATGCGAACGGGTACGCATACCTCATAACCCAGCAGAATTTCTCGGACATGTACCTTACGCCAGTATGGGTACGGGTACGTGTACTTAGGTTCCCGGACTTCTCAAACCAACAGGTACGTATACGGGTATGCATACTATGGTTCCCGGACATGGATTACATATATGCAAGAGTGCACAACATGTTTATAATCCAATGTTGGTTAAGTGTTTTAAAATCTATTTCAATCATTGAAACATTCTTAAAGGATGACAATAGCCGTTTTCACACACTATTAACATCAAAGCAATTTTCAAGTTATTGAAATAATCATAACGAAACATTCCAAGTCTACACCAAATGATTGTATCACACAAACCATGTAAGATGTTACTCGGAAATTTTCACATGATCATCTTTTGACTTTCGTCAAGAATATAAGATGAACTTGGCTAAAGAAAAAAGCTTCCACACATATAAAAAAAATACCCAACATATTATGTGCGCCCCAATTCTTTTTCGATCCTCACCGCATTTACAAGGGCTTCTTTGTGAGGATGCACTTTCAACACAATCAGGTTGTGTTGAGGTGAACAAAATCTTGCTCACCACAGGTATTCGAAACAAAATCATGCATAGACTCTAGGAATTTAAAAACTTCCTTGAAACTTTCAATAACTGTTCCATACCTTTTTAAGATGTTATCCCTTGTCGAACTATTATCTGGGAGATCATTCTTAACAACACTCGTTGCTTTATTGATCTTCTTTGGTACCCATTTCTTAGCAGCTTTTGGAGCAACGTATTCTTTTTCTCCCCAATATAATTATGAAACTTTTTGGGGGAAATACTGAAAGAACTGATATTATGTGACTCAGTTTTTCTCCAGTTTGGAACATCAGATCTTGTCATCTTAACAGAATCAAGTCTGGTTTTATCTCGTTTAAGAAATCTGTAATTCCTTTGCAAGTGACCTGGTTTTCCACAATAAAAATAATGTTTAGTAGAATGGAAAAAGTTATGTTTAGTGTTATCTTAATGTTTATGTGCTTGCTTTGGAGCTTGAAAGAATTTTCTCTTTTCGTCATCGGCAGTTTGTAGAGATACTTCACTTTATTCAACCGTAGAAGGTTTTGGTTGAGAAAAATCTTTAGCTCTGACAAATTTTATCTCTTTGCAAATACCAGGAGCGTATATTCCTTCATAGCCCAATCCTTGTGTATCAAGATGAATTCTACATGCTCCCAATATCGAGGTTAATTTATCTGAGCTGCCATTTCAAGATAAACTCTCTTTTAAGCTCGAGTTTTCTTCTTCCAACCTTTTGACCTTTTCAAGCGCAATAACTAGATCATTCTTGGATGATTCACATTGAACATTGAGATCTTCTCGTTCCGAATCAAATAACGAGTTCATCTCAATATTCTCCAAGTTATCTAGCTTTGCTTGAAGAGTAATTTCTCGATCACGACTTCCGACAATTTCTTCTTTAAGCTTTCGTATTTCGTTGAGATAATCTCTTACACTAATAGAATCAAGTTGGTCTTGCAAGTATTTATTCCGACTACGAAGTCTGTCATATTTAACTTTCTCACTGAAAATGGTGCTTTCAGCTTCCGAGGGTTTCTGATGAAATTCCTTAAGAAGATTATTAGCAACTGGATCTACATGGAACACTTCTTCGTCAGAATCAAAATCAACATCCGAAAGAATTTTTCCAAAAGCTAATGCAACCTCGCCTGCGTACTCTTGGTGATCATAATATTCAGGCCCATCATCAAGAGTAGGCAAAGCTGCTGCATATGCCGATTGTCTACGACTCCAGCTAGGGAAATCCGAAGAAAAGTTCCTGAAACCAAGACAGTTAAAGCATTATACATCATCATTAGGAGATGTTGTAACTTTATAAAAGCTCGTTTTCCTATTTCTCAAGAGTTTTCTAAATTGTCGTGGAGTAACATCCTTAGTATCTGGCGAAACGGATTTATCCTTTGAGGATTCAGAATTGTGCTTTAAAAGAAAATAACTTCTTTTCCAGACCGGTGTTCATTATTAAAGATCTTAAACTTTCCAACAAGAGTATTTCTGGAGAGTGTTGAAAGATCGTTTGATTCTTCAATGGCATGTTTCTTAGACTCGTATCTTGGCAATAATACTACAGTGATATGTATCACTCACCCTTAGTCAATACTTCGTCTCACAATGAAAACCACTCCCCCTTACATAATGATCAATAAATCATATGTATATGTAGTGTGAACTACAAAATAATTCTCCCCCTTCTTGTCAATATAAATTGGCAAAGGTACGAAAATTGTGGGATCATAATGAAATTCTCAAAGAGATTATTCATGACTAAAAGAGAACATATCAACTTTACTTTAGATGATATCACAGAGTCGAAACTTAGTGACTCCATCAAGGAGTTTATTAAGATACAAGTTAACCCCTACATGTTCCACAGTCGCACTCCCCACAAAGATTTGGCAATTAAGCACAAGTTCAATTAAGAACTCTCCCCCATAAAATGTCATTCCCAAAAGAACAACAAGAGTGACCATACTCCAGGGAGAAGGATTTATATATTGGATTTTAGAAATCCCACAAGGAGATATGAGATAAGAACCAATCATTGAAAGTCTCTCATGAGATCGTGTTACTAAAAAATTAGAACTATCTCATGGTAAACAATCCACAATATGTAATCATGAAGATCAAGTACTGTGATCATCTTTTCTAACATACAAACTTGTATAAACAAGAATTGATATGCTTAGAAGTAAGAATAACCTTTTCCACAAGGATTTACACCAAGAATGGTTACCATAAGTGTATGAAAAAGTTGCTTTGACAATAAAAACCAACATCCAATGGCTTTGACTATTGCTTCTAACCTGTTATACTTAAGAATTTTAATCACAAATCAAGTTAGGTAATTAAGAATCATACACGTGGTATTTTAGCCATATTCATCTTAATCACAACTAGTTCAAATGACTCAAATAAAACTAGTTATAGAGTGGTTCAATTGCTATATTCCCATAGAAGTATACAAGAACACAATTGAAGAAAAATCGGTTTGATTCACTCGAATCAATTCATGAACATTATAACCACGGTTTGCATAGAATGCATTCCTTATTATATAAATGTATTTGTTCATGTCACAACCGATTTTAGAACTTTAACCACTCAAGTATGAAAACGGGTACGCATACTTAAATAGCCGGACCAAGTTTGGTTTTCGCCAGTATGCGAACGGGTACGCATACCTTACGTCAGTACGGGTACGTGTACTTAGGTTCCCGGACTTTTCAAACCAACAGGTACACATACGGGTATGCATACTATTATTCACGGACATGGATTACATATATGCAAGATTGCATAACATGTTTATAATCCAATGTTGGTTAAGTGTTCTATACTCTATTTCAATAATTGAAACATTCTTAGAGGATGACAATAGCCGTTTTCACACACAATTAGAATCAAAGCAATTTTCAAGTTATTGAAATAATCATAACGAAACATTCCAAGTCTACACCAAATGATTGTATCACACAAACCATGTAAGATGTTACTCGGAAATTTTAACATGATCATCTTTTGACTTTCGTCAAGAATATAAGATGAACTTGGCTAAAGAAAAAAGCTTCCACACATATAAAAAAATTACCCAACATATTATGTGCGCCCCAATTCTTTTGCAATCCTCACCGCATTTACAAGGGCTTCTTGGTGAAGATGCACTTTCAACACAATCAGGTTGTGTTGAGGTGAAAAAAATCTTGCTCACCATAGGTATTCGAAACAAAATCATGCATAGACTCTAGGAATTTAAATACTTCCTTGAAACTTTCAATAACTGTTCCATACCTTTTTAAGATGTTATCCCTTGTCGAACTCTTGTCTTGGAGATCATTCTTAACAACACTCGTTGTTTTATTGGTCTTCTTTGGTACCCATTTCTGAGCAGCTTTTGGAGAAACGTATTTATTTTTCTCCCCAATATAATTATGAAACTTTTTGGGGGAAATACTGAAAGAACTGATATTATGTGACTCAGTTTTTCTCCAGTTTGGAACATCAGATCTTGTCATCTTAACAGAATCAGATCTGGTTTTATCTCATTTAAGAAATCTGCAATTCCTTTGCAAGTGACCTGGTTTTCCACAATAAAAACAATGTTTATTAGAATGGAAAAAGTTATGTTTAGTGTTATCTAAATGTGTATGTGCTTGCTTTGGAGCTTGACAGAATTTCCTCTTTTCGTCATCGGCAGTTGGTAGAGATACTTCAGTTTTGTCAACCGTGGAAGGTTTGTGTTGAGAAGAATCTTTAGCTCTGACAAATTTTACCTCTTTGCAAATACCAGGAGCGTATATTCCTTCAAAGCCCAATCCTTGTTATGAAGATGAATTCTACATGCTCCCAATATTGAGGTTAATTTATCTGAGCTGCTATTTCTAGACAAACTCTCTTTTAATCTCGAGTTTTCTTCTTCCAACCTTTTGACCTTTTCAAGCGCAATAACTAGATCATTCTTGGATGATTCACATTGAACTTTGAGATCTTATCGTTCCGAATCAAATAACGAGTTCATCTCAATGTTCTCCAAGTTATCTATATTTGCTTGAAGAGTAATTTCTCGATCTCGACTTCCGGTAATTTCTTCTTTAAGCTTTCGTATTTCGTTGAGATAATCTCTTACACTAATAGAATCAAGTTGGTCTTGCAAGTCTTTATTCCGACTACGAAGTCTGTCATATTTAACTTTCTCACTGAAAATGGTGCTTTCAGCTTCCAAGAGTTTCTGATGACATTCCTTAAAAAGATTATTAGCAACTGGATCTACATGGAACATTTCTTCGTCAGAATCAGAATCAGTATCTGAATTTTTTTTCTTCCAGAAGCTAATGCAACCTCGCCTGCGTACTCTTGGTGATCATAATATTTAGGTCCATCATCAAGAGTAGGCAAAGCTGATGCATATGCCGATTGTCTACGACTCCAGCTAGGGAAATCCGAAGAAAAGTTCCTGAAACCACGACAGTTAAAGCATTGTACATCATCATTAGGAGATGTTGTAACTTTAGAAAAGCTCTTTTTCCTTTTTCTCAAGAGTTTTCTAAATTGTCGTGGAGTAACATCCTTAGTATCTGGTGAACCGGATTTATCCTTAGAGGATTCAGAATTATCTGCAGCTTTAAAAGAAATAACTTCTTTTCCAGACCGGTGTTCATTATCAAAGATCTTAAACTTTCCAACAAGAGTATTTCTAGAGAGTGTTGAAAGATCGTTTGATTCTTCAGTGACATGTTTCTTAGACTCGTATCTTGATGGTAGAGACCTGAGAATTTTGCACACAATAACTTTCTCTGGAATAGTTCTTCCTAATGAATATGAGGCGTTAACTATTTTAGAAAGTCTTTGGTTAAACTCATCAGAGGTTTCATCATCAGACATGCGAAGGTTTTCCCAGTCAGATGTTAGGTTTTGAAGCCTTGCTTCTTTTTCTGCGGCATTCCCTTCAAATACGGTTTCTAAGATATCCCAAGCATCTTTAGACTTATTGCACGTAGTCACGTGGTGCTGAAGATCTGGGGTATTGGCATTAATGATAGCATTTAATCCGTCAGAATTTTACTTTGCCGCAAGAATCTCAAGATCATTATAATCACCAATATCCTTTGCAACAGTTACACCGTCTACTGTAACTAATGGAAGAATATAACCATTAACAATACGAACCCATGATTGAAAATCTCGCGCTTGTATAAAAGCAAGCATAGCAATTTTCCACCATAAATAGTTCGTGCCATCGAAGGCTGGATGTACATTTATAGAGATCGAACTTCTGTCCATAATAATCAGATTGCTTCAAACACAGACTTATAAGGTCTTAGCGTGTTTGCCTGCTTTGATACCAATTGAAAAAGTGGGGGTACAACAACCACACCCAATATTTCGTTTTGCAATCTGAATGGACCAACTCTAATATACTTTCAAGAGAATCAACTAGACAGTCAGACTCAATCAAAGAAAAGTATATCCAAGAGTTATATCTCTTTCTCAAATCAATCAACAAATCAACAGAAAAGAATCCGTGAACTGATTGATATGAGAATCACTTGAACGGTACCAAAGACCAATGTCCAAGTGTCAATCAATTTCTATCCAACAAACAAGGACGAAATTCTCAATTGATTGAACTACGCACAACCTGTGATATTTCAATTATAAAGATAAACAATATAATGCGGAAAAGAAATAACACAGACACAATAAATTTTGTTAACGAGGAAACTGCAAATGCAGAAAAACCCCAGGACCTAGTCTAGAATAAACACACACTGATTATAAGCTGTTACACCAATTTCCTACTACCTATTCGGACTAGATGTAATACCTGCTTCAGCTGTATTCAAGCACTTGTAAAACTGCTAGCAGAACACCAATTCTCTTTAGAAGTTATTCTCGAAAATATTCTGGCAGAACAAGGTTCTCTTCAGAAGCACTCTCAAAAATCTTCTAGCAGAACGTTAGTTCTCTTTAGAAGAAGTAACAACACGTTGATACTTTTCGATCTTTTTGTTTTCACAAAAACACCGATTTGATTTCCCTTTAGATGTGAATCAAGGTTTTGGAAATCTTGTGTTTGTTTTGAGAAAAACAATTACTAGGTAAAAGTAATATCAAAACAAACTTGTAGATTAGGGTTTATTATACTCTTCAAAAATAGGAAGAGAAACCTAATTATTCTACAACAACAACAACTAGAATAAATCTAGAGATATCTAGTTTAAAACTTCTTAAGGATTTTTACGAGATACCTTAATCGAAGTTTTCTTTCTATCTTCCGATTTCGACTAACAAGTGTTGGTATACGGTCGGAAACTGAAATCTATCAAAACCTAGGGTTTATGATCAACAACTCTTGAATGGTTTTATATCAGAAGAGAAAACCTTAGAATAGACAAGAGGTGAAAAACCTAGATTACAAGTTGTATAATCAATCACGGAGATTAAATCCAACTCGGCTTTGTGATCCCCAATACAAAGACTTTTATCTCACTCTTGTTCACGAAGAACATAAGACATGGAAAACAACCTTATGAAGCTTACACCAATTTTCCAAAGGGGATAAAAAACGTGTAGCACTCACGAACCCTTTATTTATAGTGAACAAGGTAGCTTGAAAGCTAAGCGAAGCTATTTTCCTTTTTCAAGACTCTCCTAATTTTGGGAGTCTTTCCTAAGTTACAACTCTTACCAAAATAATTAAATAAATAATTAATTTAGCAAATATTGTATTTATGTGAATAAGTCACAATTTATCTTAGAAAGGAATCACAAACACTTTAATATGGTACTCAAAAATGTTTGGAGTAATAGCTATCTTGCCTAGATAAGGAAACATCAAAAACTTGACCAAAAATGGCTTCTAGTCACGTAATTGGGCTCAAGTCCGTGAACCGTTACAAACAGTTCGTGAATTGTTTCCTACTAACGAACTGTAACAATTACAGCAACACTTATAATTGTTACTTTAATAAATCACTCATAACTTCATCGTTATAACTTAGAATTGAGTGATTCTTGGCTCGTTGAATTCGTAAGATCATTCACTATAACATGAGAACCTTTCCAGGGATAAAGGTTATTGTCA
The DNA here is from genome assembly GCA_023531105.1 of Papaver atlanticum. Taxonomy (NCBI): domain Eukaryota; kingdom Viridiplantae; phylum Streptophyta; class Magnoliopsida; order Ranunculales; family Papaveraceae; genus Papaver; species Papaver atlanticum. Next base: position 25,199 of record JAJJMB010014738.1, on the reverse strand, counting down.
CAAAAGTTGTGGATCAAATAACCTCGAGTATATATACAAAATGTACATTTACCGTCATAGGAATTGTTCTATAGAGTGAGCATTTGTTTTGATAGATTAGAAAGGTAGAATTGAACAAGAATCCAAATAAAATCAATTACCACATACCTTTTTTGATGAAGTCCTTGTTGATGTCTTCTTTTAGTCTTCAAACTTCATCCTTCAAGGATAGCTTCGATTCTACTTCTTAGACTTAATCTAGTCCGAAACTATCTTTAGTATACTAAATCAAGAATGCATTTTGGCAACTAAAATTGACAACTAACTTGACATACCAACGCTAGTGGGTACAATCGAGCAATGCTCTAACAGAACCAACCTCTTTTTGGATTATATATATATATATATAAAAGGAAAGAATATATACAATCCTAACTACAAATTAGTAAAGAAAAAATCTATTAATCTAAGTACACCATATGCCAACTCCCCGGAAGCGGCGCTAAAAACTTGGTAGGCTTAGAAACCTACTGTTGATGGTGGTTTTCAGTTCAGGGCTAAAATTGTGAAACCCTGTACTTAATGCGCTGTCATCCTGCAAAGGAACAAAATCCATTTAAAAAGTGATGAGTGCATAAACCTCTTCGCTCACAGATGTATTGAGCAATTCAATATATTTGTATATATATAAAATTCACTCAGAATGGTGCATATAGCATCAATCCCAAATATTCTATGAATTTTATTTCCACCGGCATTATTCACTAATGCATTTCCCGCCAAGTATTTTCCTATGCTATGTTCCCCAGCTGAACTCTCAATATTGGCATGACATGACGATTAATGTTCACTTGTAGCGGAGTAGCACGAATCTCCCGAAGTGTCAGTATTGAGATCTGCATGAAAACAATCGCACAGGCTGCACTGCACCACTCTCTGATAAAGAGATTTTCGTGTCAACGCGCTTTTTAATTAAAAGTTAGCACGATCGACACGCTTAAATTCCTTAAGGAAAATTTAGACTGTCCATGTCAGTCTTAAAGAGCAATCGCGGCCACACGATTTGTCCACACAATTCAACAAGCTTAGCCTCTTCCTAGCGGAACTAGGCAACCTCCATAATGTCCACTGGCGAGCCCACTAGCGTCCCAGCCGATCGGATCCCTTTAGTTCACCCACAACACCCCTGATTGATACCCACTAGCGAAAGAAAAGCTCAAACGAGCTAGACCGATCATAACGGTCTCAAAATCATCACATCCGTCCAACTTTTCCAACCAAGTTGGACGACTTAGATTGTGTTTCAGATGATCAAAGAGGCGCCAACATGATCGTCGGTGGCTCATCTCCATCCCCAGCTGATCGAATTACATGCGGCGATCCAGAAGCACGTCGAACCGCTTGCCCAAAAGTAGGGGGATCGCGCGCTTATAAAACCCTAAATTGAATAAGCGGCGTTACACAACTGCCGCAAATCGATCACGGCCATCCATCTTCGCCAGCCTAGTCGGACGGCCTAGATCTAATTTCAGGAGGACAACGAGATGCTTGCACACTCACCAGCAACCCATTTGTGCGTATGCCTAATCGGCCTGTCCAAATCAGTGGCAAACGCCACAAATCGTTTGGCCCAATGGTAGGGTGGACGCACGGATTCAAACCCTAAAATACAATCAACGACAGCATACAACTGCCGCAAATCATCTCGTCCGTCCAACTTCTCTAGCTTGGTTGGACGGTTTAGATCGGATTCTTAATGGCCAACAGGATGACGCCGTGATCACCGGCCACCCCTCCTCCACAGGGAGTGATCGACCAAGTGGTAGCTCACCCATAGGGTGCTCAAACGATCGCCCAAAGGTGGCCGGTCATGCTATTTTTTTAAGATGTTCAATTCGCGACTAATTTGAACGAGCTCTAAAACAACGATGTTTCCTGCACATCGATTATTTTCAGCTGCTTGTTTAAAAGCGATGCTTTATATACATCGATTATAAGTAATGTTTTATAAATATTGATTTCACAAATAATTTTATTATTTGACCTAAAAGCACTATGTGCTGCTTTTAGCGACGAGTTTCACGACTTGACCCATTTACTCGAGACATCAAACATGCCACAAACTGGGGGATGCTCACTAGGGTATTGGTCTGGAGGTTTACAATGTGCGGCGTGCAACACGCCCATTACGAGAAAGTGTCAGGAAAGGACGGACGGTTAACAGTAATGAGAGTAGTGGATGAAAGTGTGACCAGTTTTCCCTCGTAATGGAAACGTGGTGATCACCACTTTTACACAACCCCACTTCTCCACTGCTTAATCACCTCCACTTCCTACGAGATCAGGGTGTGCTCGAACATGACTTGTATAAATAGGATTTCAACCTATTTAAAAAAAACAACAAGTGTTATCAACACAAGTATCCAGAAAACACCAAGAACTGAAGCTTACGTTCTGCTAGCCAGATCCATATTCTGATACAAGTTATAAAACAGCCACACCTTATAATTCAATATTCTGATCTCAAACACCTTCTTCGCTTCCCTCCCTAAGATCAACCCTTCTCCTTCACTTTGTGACCGAATTGAATCTGGAACGACCATTTCTTGGTTTAGGCCAGAGTCTTACAGATTGATCTCTCGATTCTAAAATTACTCCTGTGCAGTTCGTTTATTTAGAGTTCGAATTCGTTTCTCATCAACACACCCAAATTTGCCAAAAACAGCAGAATCAGTTCTTACCCCAAAACAACTGGCGACCACAGTGGAAGATTAATCTCTCGTTTGCATGATCAATTTTCAATTTCATTTCAATTTTCTCAAATTCAAGATGGTAGATCTTAGGTCTGGGTCAGTTACCAATCCTGATGCTACGGGCGCTGATAACACTCCTGGTGCCAATATCCCTGCCGTTAACACCAATGTACCGCCTGCTAGCACAGTCAACATATCGCATGATGTTACATCCTCTAGCACCAACACTAGTAACGCCGGAAGCATCCTCTCTGGTGTGACGCCTCCTATTACCAGAGCCAGAGCCGCTGCTACTCCTAATATTTCTTCGAGCATCACACCTCCAATCGCCACCATGGCTGCCACCATTTCTTCATCGGGATGAGAGACTGGAGGAGCCATAGGAATCCAACCCCCTATCACCATTGTTAATTTGATGGAAACACAAGAAGTTCTCGCTAAGGCTCAGACGGACATGGCTACAACTATGAAAGAGGTACTCACTTTCCTCAAGACGCTAACGGAGCGACTACCACTATAGGCGCGTCAACCCATGGAGCCAATAAGGAATACTTTTAACAGTCCTAGCACAAGCACATCAACAGGGCGTTCCTTCATAGATGAGGAGGTTCATGTTGCTCCTGAACACTCACGAGAAAGGAATCAGCCGTCCAACTTCATCACACGTGAGGATTTGGAGCGTCTCCTCCAAAATCGAGGCAAATAAAACCCGGTGAACATGCACCAGCACCAACCTCCGTATCCACCTGATGTGCAAAGATTTCCTCTCCCGAGAGGATACTCCACTCCTCAGTTTTCCCTTTATAATGGTACTGGTAACGCTCGTGAACACATTTCTCGTTTTATGGAGTCCTTGGGAGAACACGAATACAATCATGTCCTCCGCCTGAAAGAATTTTCAAAGTCGCTTATCGGAAGAGCGTATACCTGGTATAACAACATCGCGCACTATGCACCAAGTAAGCTTCATAGCTTAGCAGGGAGAGTATAAATGATGCCAAAGTCTCATTTATAATTGCATAACCTTCCCAATGGAGCGTATTGAGCATGGGAATAACTATTCCATGTAGTGGGCTAAATATGCATTCCTTTGATGCATTTTGACGGAAAGGCCTTTACGGACTAGGCCATTACCATTATTGCTTGGCCACGGCCTCGCAAACGAGTTGGTTTAAGTTTTCTGTCCCTTAAGGGATGAACTACGGTCTGTGCATGATCCCTTTTGAGTAGGTAAGGGTACGTAGGCAGCCGCAATGAGTTGAACCATTACCGGTCCAACACTTTGTCGCTCATATCATCCATTTGAGAGATGATTGCGGCACATTGGCCTCTCATATCATCTAAGATCGGTAGCTTGACACAGGAGATGATTGTGCCAAACATGGTGAGACAAGTTGACGCAGATGAGCAAGTTATAGCCTATCTAGAGGCTAAAAACCCGATTGTCGTAATATAGCTCAAGACGGGTCTAAATTGATTGGAAACGGCCCAACGATCAAGACGTCATCACGATCTTGGAATTTTAGCCAAATTCCATCGTTTAGGGCCTTAAAAGGCCATTTTTTCTTTCTTAATAAACCTTTTACAGAACAGGGGTAAGTTTGAACGGTGTGGAAGCTAAGTTAGCTGCATCATGCTCCACGAGCATGCTTGCAAGGGCAAATGGACGTGCATTTGCCCAGCTTAAAGGCCCGAATCGTAGCATCAGCATGGCGCATCGTGGAAGTTATGGTCTGCGTGCCCAGGTGCTCCAGGCGTTATTTTACGGTCCGTCACAGTTGGTATCAGAGCAAGTTCTGAGATACCTCTAGGGACTGTGCGGAGTGGACTCGTCAACAAGTAATTTTCCTTCAAAAAGGAAATAAAGTTGGAGAGTATGCCAACTTTTGCGCGGAAAGGAGTTTGTAACTGCTGTGCCAGTTACTATGCGAATCGAGATGAGCTTGTTTAAGTACTGTGAGTTTTCCTTGCCTAAGTGGCACATTACTTACGAGTGGATATCCGGAAGACCGTATGGGACGGTGGGTAGACAATGGGACTGATCATCCCCACACGTTGGCTACTGGCCAATGGTGTGCGTTGTCAGGCCATACTAGCATCCCACTTACGAGTGGCAACCTGGATGACCGTCAGGGATGGTGGGCACCTGGATTCTGTTCCACACAGTACTGCGCTAGGATCTTGTAATTTTGATTAAATCTTCAACCTTGTGAAATTTAGGGATTCCTGAGTGGTGGTATGGGACGCCAATTAGGATACCTTGTTGAGATATCCTCTTAGCAACTGGCCAATTGAGATTCTCATTATCGTTGTGGACTCTTTTTTGATTCCTGAGAGTGCGGTATGGGACTTATGCTCAGAAAGTCCTAATTGATGCTCCATGACAGACTGAAGAAAACTTGTGTGATTTCTGAGCTTCTGGTATTGGACTTTTGCTCGGGAATCCAAACCGAAGAGATTGTCCATAATAGTTTTATTTTGAATTTCGGGGACGAAATTCTTTAAAGGGGTGAATATTGTAACACCCCGTGTTTTTAGCATGGCGCATGCTAAAAGGTGCGCCATGGCCCGAGATGAAGCTTCATCCAAAGCTTCCGTTGCATAGGAAAAGGAACATTGGCCCTTGACCAACGCGTTGACAATGTTCAGCCAGCTGAACATCGGGTTGGCAACGAACGGCCAACATGGCTGAACATCAGGTTGGCAGAGTACGGCCAACATGGCTGAACATCGGGTTGGCAGCGGACAACCTCCATGGCTGAACATCGGGGTGGCAGAGGACGGCCAACATGGCTGAACATCGGGTTGGCAGCAGACAGTCAACATGGCTGAACATCGGGTTGGCAGTGGACGGCCAACATGGCTGAACATCGGAGTTGGCATTGGCAGTGAACAGCCATCTTGGCCAGTTATTAAGAAATATATGGCATGGTCATTAATAGTAAAAGTGGGAGTTGATGAATGATTTTTGGTCCCCCAATTTAAGTTGTAAAAATGTCAAATTTACATATATAGGGAGGGGTAGTTGGTTGAAGGTGCATATGCGGACTATGCACCAAGTAAGCTTCATAGCTTAGCCGGGAGAGTATAAATGATAATTGCATAACCTTCCCAATGGAGCGTATTGAGCATGGGAATCACTATTCTATGCCGTGGGCAAAATATGCATTCCTTTGATGCATTTTGACGTAAAGGCCTATACGGACTAGGCCATAACCATTATTGCTTGGCAACGGCCTCGCAAATGAGTTGGTTTTAGTTTTCAGTCCCTTCAGGGATAAACTACTATCTGTGCTTGATCCCTTCGGAGTAGGGAAGGGTACGTAGGCAGCGGCAATGAGTTGCAGCATTGTTGTTCCAGCACTTTGTCGCTCATATCATCTATTTAAGAGATGATTGCGGCATATTGGCCTCTCATATCATCTAAGATCGGTAGCTCGACACAGGAGATGATTGTGGCCAAACTTGGTGAGACAAGTTGACGCAAATGAGCTAGTTATAGCCAATCTGGAAGCTAAAAACCCGATTGTCGTAATTTAGCTCAAGACGGGTCTAAATTGATTGGAAACGACCCAACGATCAAGACGTAATCACGGTCTTGGAATTTTAGCCAAATTCCATCGTTTAGGGCCTCAAAAGGCCATTTTTGCTTTCTTAATAAACCCTTTTTTAGAACAAGGGTAAGTTTAAAAGGTGTGGAAGCAAAGTTTGCTGCATCAGGCTCCATGAGCTAGCTTGCAAGGGAAAATGGATGTGCATTTTCCTAGCTTAAAGTCCCGGATCATAGCATCATCATGGCGCATCGTTGAAGTTATGGCCTACGCGCCCAGGCGCCCCAGGCGTAATTTTCCGGTTCGTCACAGTTTGTATAAGAGAAAGTTCCGAGATAACTCTAGGGACTGTGCGGAGTGAACTCGTCAACGAGTAATTTTCCTTCAAAAAGGAAATAAATTTGGAGAGTAGGCAACCTTTTGCGCGGAAAGGAATTTGTAACTACCGTGCCAGTTACTATGCGAATCGAGTTTAGCTTGTTTAAATACTATGAGTTTGCCTTGCCTAAGTGGCACCCCACTTACGAGTGGATATCCGGAAGACCGTTCTGGACGGTGGGTAGACAATGGGACTGATCATCCCCACACGTTGGCAACTGGCCAATGGTGTGCGTTGTCAGGCCCGGCTAGCATCCCACTTACGAGTGGCAACCAGGATGACCGTCAGGGAGGGTGGGCAACTGGATTCTTTTCATCACAGTATTGCGCTAGGATCTTGTCATTTCGATGACATCTTCAAACTTGTGAACTTTAGGGATTCCTGAGTGGTGGTATTGGACGCCCCTTAGGATACCTTGTTGAGATATCCTCTTGGCAACTGGCCAATTGAGATTCTCGTTATCGTTGTGGACTCTCTTTGGATTCCTGAGTGTGCGGTATGGGACTTATGCTTAGAAAGTCCTAATCGATGCTCCATGACATACTGAAGAAACCTTGTGTGATTTCTGAGCATCTGGTATGAGATTTTTGCGCGGGAATCCAAACCGAAGAGATTGTCCTCAATAGTTTTGTTTTGAATTTCGGGGACGAAATTCTTTAAAGGGGTAAATATTGTAACACCCCGTGTTTTTAGCATGGCGCATGCTAAAAGGTGCGCCATGGCCCGAGATGAATCTTCATCCAAAGCCTCCATTGCTTAGGAAAAGGAACATTGGCCCTTGGCCAACGTGTTGACAATGTTCATCCAACATGGCTGAACATCGGGTTGGCAGCGAACGACCAACATGGCTGAACATCGGGTTGGCAGAGTACGGCCAACATGGCTAAACATCGGGTTGGCAGCGGACAGCCAACATGGCTGAACATCGGGTTGGCAGAGGACGGCCAACATGGTTGAACATCGGGTTGGCAGTAGACAGCCAACATGGCTGAACATCGGGTTGGTAGTGGACGGCCAATATGGCTGAACATCGGAGTAGGCATTGGCAGTGAACAACCATCTTGGTCGGTTATTCAGAAATATATGGCAATGGCCATGAATAGTAAAAGTGGGAGTTGATGAATGTTTTTGGCCCCCCAATTTAAGTTGTAAAAATGTCAAATTAACATATATATAGGGAGGGGTAGTTGGTTGTTGGTGCATATGCGAACTATGCACCAAGTAAGCTTCATAGCTTAGATGGGAGAGTATAAATTATGCCTAAGTCTAATTTATAATTGCATAACCTTGCCAATGGAGCGTATTGAGCATGGGAATCACTATTCCATGCCGTGGGATAAATATGCATTCCTTTGATGCATTTTGATGGAAAGGACAATACGGACTAAGCCATCACCATTATTGCTTGGCCACGGCCTCGGAAACGAGTTGGTTTAAGTTTTTTGTCCCTTCAGGGATGAACTACGGTCTGTGCTTGATCCCTTTGGAGTAGGGAAAGGTACGTAGGCAGCCGCAATGAGTTGCAGCATTGCCGGTCCAGCACTTTTTCGCTTATATCATCTATTTGAGAGATGATTGCGGCACATTGGCCTCTCATATATTCTAAGATCGGTAGCTCGACACAGGAGATGATTGTGGCCAAACTTGGTGAGACAAGTTGACGCAGATGAGCAAGTTATAGCCTATCTGGAGGCTAAAAACCCGATTGTCGTAATTTAACTCAAGACGGATCTAAATTGATTGGAAACGACCCAACGATCAAGACGTCATCACGGTCTTGGAATTTTAGCCAAATTCCATCGTTTAGGGCCTCAAAAGGCCATTTTTGCTTTCTTAATAAACCCTTTGAAGAACAGGGGTAAGTTTGGACGGTATGGAAGCTAAGTTAGCTGCATCATGCTCCACGAGCATGCTTGCAAGGTCAAATGGACGTGCATTTGCCTAGCTTAAAGTCCCGGATCGTAGCATCATCATGGCGCATTGTGGAAGTTATGGCCTGCGCGCCCAGGCGCTCCAGGCGTAATTTTCCGGTCCGTAACGGTTGGTACCATAGCAAGTTCCGAGATAACTCTAGGGACTGTGCGGAGTGGACTCGTCAACGAGTAATTTTCCTTCAAAAAGGAAATAAAGTTGGAGAGTAGGCCAACTTTTGCGCGGAAAGGAGTTTTCAACTGCTGTGCCAGTTACTATGCGAATCGAGTTGAGCATGTTTAAATACTGTGAGTTTTCCTGGCCTTAGTTGCACCCCACTTACGATTGGATATAAGGAAGACCGTCTGGGACGGTGGGTAGACAATGGAACTGATCATCCCCACACGTTGACAACAGGCCAATGGTGTGCGTTGTCAGGCCCGGCTAGTATCCCACTTACGAGTTGCATCCTGGATGACCGTCAGGGACGGTGGGCAACCGGATTCTGTTCCACACAGTACCGCGCTAGGATCTTGTCATGTCGATGACATCTTCAACCTTGTGAACTTTAGGGATTCCTGAGTGGTGGTATTGGATAACCCTTAGGATACCTTGTTGAGATATCCTCTTTGCAACTAGCCAATTGAGATTCTCGTTATCGTTGTGGACTCTTTTTGGATTCCTTAATGTGCGGTATGGGACTTATTCTCAAAAAGTCCTAATCGATGCTCAATGACAGACTGAAGAAACCGTGTGTGATTTCTGAGCATCTGGTATGGGACTTTTGCTCGAGAATCCAAACCGAAGAGATTGTCCACAATAGTTTTGTTTTGAATTTGGGGACGAAATTCTTTAAAGGGGTGAATATTGTAACACCCCGTGTTTTTAGCATGACGCATGCTAAAAGGTGCGCCATGGCCCGAGATGAAGCTTCATCAAAAGCTTCCGTTGCGTAGGAAAAGGAACATTGGCCCTTGGCCAACACGTTGACAATGTTCAGCCAACATGGCTGAACATAGGGTTGGCAGCGAACGACCAACATGGCTGCACATCGGGTTGGCAGCGAACGGCCAACATGGCTGAACATCGGGTTGGAAGAGTACGGCCAACATGGCTGAACATCGGGTTTGCAGCGGACAGCCAACATGGCTGAACATCGGGTTGGCAGAGGACGGCCAACATGTCTGAACATCGGGTTGGCAGTGGACGGCCAACATGGCTGAATATCGGAATTGGCATTGGCAGTAAACAACGATCTTGGCCGGTTATTCAGAAATATATGGCAACGGATATGAATAGTAAAAGTGGGAGTTGATGAATGATTTTTTGTGCCCCAATTTAAGTTGTAAGAATGTCAAATTAACATATATAGGAAGGGGTAGTTGGTATAAGGTGCATATGCAGACTATGCACCAAGTAAGCTTCATAGCTTAGCCGAGAAAGTATAAATGATGCCTAAGTCTCATTTATAATTGCATAACCTTCCCAATGGAGCGTATTGAGCATGGTAATCACTATTCCATGCCGTGGGATAAATATGCATTCCTTTAATGCATTTTGACGGAAAGGCCTATACGGACTAGGCCATCACCATTATTGCTTGTCCACAGCCTCGCAAACGAGTTAGTTTAAGTTTTCTGTCCCTTCAAGGTTGAACTACGGTCTGTGATTGATCCCTTTGGAGTAAAAAGGGTACGTAGGCAGCCGTAATGAGTTGCAGTATTGCCGGTCCAGCACTTTGTCGCTCATATCATCTATTTGAAAGATAATTACGGGACATTGGCCTCTCATATCATCTAAGATCGGTAGCTCGACACATGAGATGATTGTGGCCAAACTTGGTGAGACAAGTTGACGCAGATGAGCAAGTTATAGCCTATCTGGAGGCTAAAAACCCGATTGTCGTAATGTAGCTCAAGACGGGTCTAAATTGATTGGAAACGGCCCAACGATCAAGACGTCATCATGGTCTTGGAATTTTAGCCAAATTCCATCGTTAAGGGCCTCAAAAGGCCGTTTTTACTTTCTTACTAAACCCTTTGCGGAACAGGGGTAAGTTTGAACGGTGTGGAAGCTAAAGTAGCTGCATCATGCTCCACGAGCATGCTTGCAAGGGAAAATGGACGTTCATTTTCCTAGCTTAAAGTTCCGGATCGTAGCATCATAATGGCGCATCGTGGAAGTTAAGGCCTACGCGCCCAGGCGCTCCAGGCGTTATTTTCAGGTCCGTCACAGTTGGTATCAGAGCAAGTTCAGAGATAATTCTAGGGACTGTGCGGAGTGGACTCGTCAACGAGTTATTTTCCTTCAAAAAGGAAATAAAGTTGGAGAGTAGGCCAACTTTTACGTGGAAAGGAGTTTGTAACTGCTGTGCCAGTTACTATGCGAATCGAGTTGAGCTTGTTTAAGTACTGTGAGTTTGCCTAGCCTAAGTGGCACCCCACTTACGAGTGGATATCCGGAAGACCGTCTGGGACGGTGGGTAGACAATGGGACTGATCATCCCCAAACGTTGGCAACTGGCAAATGGTGTGCGTTGTCAGGCCCGGCTAGCATCCCACTTACGAGTGGCAACCTGGATGACCGTCAGGGACGGTGGGCAACTGGATTCTGTTCCACACAGTACTGCGCTAGGATCTTGTCATTTCGATGACATCTTAAACCTTGTGAACTTAATGGATTCCTGAGTGGTGGTATGGGACGCTCCTTAGGATACCTTGTTTAGATATCCTCTTGGAAACTGGACAATTGAGATTCTCGTTATCGTTGTGGACTCTTTTTGGATTCCTTAGTGTGCGGTATGGGACTTATGCTCAGAAAGTCCTAATCGATGCTCCATGAAAGACTGAAGAAACCTTGTGTGATTTCTGAGCATCTGGTATGGGACTTTTGCTCGGGAATCCAAATCGAAGGGATTGTCCACAATAGTTTTGTTTTGACTTTCGGGTACGAAATTCTTTAAAGGGGTGAATATTGGAACACCCCGTGTTTTTAGCTTGGCGCATGCTAAAAGGTGCACCATGGCCCGAGATGAAGCTTCATCCAAAGCTTCCGTTACATAGGAAAAGGAAATTGGCCCTTGGCTAACGCGTTGACGACATGGCTAAACATCGGATTGGCAGCGAACGACCAACATGGCTTAACATCGGGTTGGAAGAGTACGGCCAACATGGCTGAACATCGGGTTGGATGCGGACAGCCAACATGGCTGAACATCGGGTTGGAAGATGACGGCCAACATGGCTGAACATCGGGTTGCCACTGGACGGCAAACATGGCTGAACATTGGAGTTGGCATTGGCAGTGAACAGCCATCTTGGCCGGTTATTCAGAAATATATGGCAACGGCCTTGAATAGTAAAAGTGGGAGTTGATGAATGATTTTTGGTCCCCCAATTTAAGTTGTAAAAATGTCAAATTAACATATATAGGGAGGGGTAGTTGGTTGAAGGTGCATATGCGGACTATGCAGCAAGTAAGCTTCATAGCTTAACCGAGAAAGTATAAATAATGCCTAAGTCTCATTTATAATTGCATAACCTTCCAAATGGAGCGTATCTAGCATGGGAATCACTATTCCATGCCGTGGGATAAATATGCATTCCTTTGATGCATTTTGACGGAAAGGCCTATACGGACTAGGCCATAACCATTATTGCTTGGCCACGGCCTCGCAAACGAGTTGGTTTAAGTTTTCTATCCCTTCAGGGATGAACTACGGTCTGTGCTTGATCCCTTTTAGTAGAAAATGGTAAGTAGGGAGCCGCAATGAGTTGAAGCATTGCCAGTCCATCACTTTGTCGCTCATATCATCTATTTGAAAGATAATTGCGGTACATTGGCCTCTCATATAATCTAAGATCGGTAGTTCGACACATGAGATGATTGTGGCCAAACATTGTGAGACAAGTTGACGCAGATTAGCAAGTTATAGCCTATTTGGAGGCTAAAAACCCGATTGTCGTTATATAGCTCAAGACGGGTCTAAATTGATTGGAAACGGCCCAACGATCAAGACGTCATCATGGTCTTGGAATTTTAGCCATATTCCATCGTTTAGGGCCTCAAAAGGCCGTTTTTACTTTCTTAATAAACCCTTTGCAGAACAGGGGTAAGTTTGAACGGTGTGGAAGCTAAAGTAGCTGCATCATGCTCCACGAGCATGCTTGCAAGGGAAAATGGACGTTCATTTTCCTAGCTTAAAGTCCTGGATCGTAGCATCATCATGGCGCATCGTGGAAGTTAAGGCTTGCGCGCCCAGGAGCTCCAGGCGTTATTTTCCGGTCCGTCACAGTTGGTATCAGAGCAAGTTCCGAGATAATTCTAGGGACTATGCGGAGTGGACACGTCAACGAGTAATTTTCCTTCAAAAAGGAAATAAAGTTGGAGAGTAGGCCAACTTTTACGCGGAAAGGAGTTTTTAACTGCTGTGCCAGTTACTATGCGAATCGAGTTGAGCTTGTTTAAGTACTGTGAGTTTGCCTAGCCTAAGTGGCACCCCAATTACGAGTGGATATCCGGAAGACCGTCTGGGACGGTGGGTAGACAATGGGACTGATCATCCCCAAACGTTGGCAACTGGCCAATGGTGTGCGTTTTCAGGCCCGGCTAGCATCCCACTTACGAGTGGCAACCTGGATGACCGTCAGGGACGGTGGGCAACTGGATTCTGTTCCACACAGTACCGCGCTAGGATCTTGTCATTTCGATGACATCTTCAACCTTGTGAACTTAATGGATTCCTGAGTGGTGGTATTTGACGCCCCTTAGGATACCTTGTTGAGATATCCTCTTGGCAACTTTCCAATTGAGATTCTCGTTATCGTTGTGGACTCTTTTTGGATTCCTTAGTGTGCGGTATGGGACTTAGTCTCAGAAAGTCCTAATCGATGCTCCATGACACACTGAAAAAACCTTGTTTTAATTCTTAGCATCTGGTATGGGACTTTTGCTCGGGAATCAAAACCGAAGAGATTGTCCACAATAGTTTTGTTTCGAATTTCGGGGACGAAATCCTTTAAAGGGGTGAATATTGAATCACCCCGTGTTTTTAGCATGACGCATGCTAAAAAGTGCCAAGGCGCGAGATGAAGCTTCATCCAAAGCTTTCGTTTCGTAGGAAAAGGAACATTGGCCCTTGGCCAACGCGTTGACAATGTTCAGCCAACATGGCTGAACATAGGGTTGGCAGCGAACGGCCAACATGGCTGAACATCGGGTTGGCAGCGAACGGCCAACATGGCTGAACATCGGGTTGGAAGAGTACGGCCAAAATGGTGAGCATCGGGTTTGCAGCGGACAGCAAACATGGCTGAACATCGGGTTGGAAGAGGACGGCCAACATGTCTGAACATCGGGTTGGCAGTGGAAGGCCAACAAGGCTGATCATCGGAGTTGGCATTGGAAGTAAACAACCATCTTGGCCGGTTATTCAGAAATATATGGCAACGACAATGAATGTTAAAAGTGGGAGTTGATGAATGATTTTTGGTCCCCCAATTTAAGTTGCAAAAATGTAAAATTAACATATATAGGGAGGGGTAGTTGGTTGAAGGTGCATATGCGGACTATGCACCAAGTAAGCGTCATAGCTTAACCGAGAAATTATAAATGATGCCTAAGTCTCATTTATAATTGCATAACCTTCCCAATGGAGCGTATTGAGCATGGGAATCACTATTCCATGCCGTGGGATAAATATGCATTCCTTTGATGCATTTTGACGGAAAGGCCTATACGGACTAGGCCATAACCATTATTGCTTGGCCACGGCTTCACAAACGAGTTGGTTTAAGTTTTCTGTCCCTTCAGAGATGAACTACGGTCTGTGCTTGATCCCTTTTAGTAAAAAAGGGTACGTAGGTAGCCGCAATGAGTTGCAGCATTGCCGGTCCAGCACTTTGTCGCTCATATCATCTATTTGAAAGATAATTGCGGCACATTGGCCTCTCATATCATCTAAGATCGGTAGCTCGACACATGAGATGATTGATGCCAAATTTGGTGAAACAAGTTGACGCAGATGAGCAAGTTATAGCCTATCTGGAGGCTAAAAACCCGATTGTCGTAATTTAGCTCAAGTGGGGTCTAAATTAATTGGAAACGACCCAAATATTAAGACGTCATCATGGTCTTGGAATTTTAGCCAAATTCCATCGTTTAGGGCCTCAAAAGGCCGTTTTTACTTTCTTAATAAATCCTTTGCAGAACAGGGGTAAGTTTGAACGGTGTGGAAGCTAAGGTAGTTGCATCATGCTCCACGAGCATGCTTGCAAGGGCAAATGGACGTGCATTTGCCTAGCTTAAAGTCCCGGATCGTATCATTATCATGGCGCATCGTGGAAGTTAAGGCCTGCGCGCCCAGGAGTTCCAGGCGTAATTTTCCGGTCCGTCACAGTTGGTATCAGAGCAAGTTCCGAGATAATTCTAGGGACTGTGCGGAGTGGACTCGTCAACGAGTAATTTTCCTTCAAAAAGGAAATAAAGTTGGAGAGTAGGCCAACTTTTACGCGGAAAGGAGTTTGTAACTGCTGTGCCAGTTACTATGCGAATCGAGTTGAGCTTGTTTAAGTACTATGAGTTTGCCTAGCCTAAGTGGCAACCCCCTTACGAGTGGATATCCGGAAGACCGTCTGGGATGGTGGGTAGACAATGGGACTGATCATCCCCACACGTTGGCAACGGGCCAATAGTATGCGTTGTCAGGCCCGGCTAGCATCCCACTTATGAGTGGAAACCTGGATGACCGTCAGGGACGGTGGGAAACTTGATTCTGTTCCACACAGTACTGCGCTAGGATCTTGTCATTTCGATGATATTTTCAACCTTGTGAACTTAATTGATTCCTTAGTGGTGGTATGGGACGCTCCTTAGGATACCTTTTTTGAGATATCCTCTTGGAAACTGGCCAATTGAGATTCTCATTATCGTTGTGGACTCTTTTTGGATTCCTTAGTGTGCGGTATGGGACTTATGCTCAGAAACTCCTAATCGATGCTCCATGACACACTGAAGAAACCTTGTGTGATTTCTGAGCATCTGGTATGGGACTTTTGCTCGGGAATCAAAACCGAATAGATTGTCCACAATAGTTTTGTTTCGAATTTCGGGGAAGAAATTCTTTAAAGGGGTGAATATTGTAACACCCCGTGTTTTTAGCATGACGCATGCTAAAAGGTGCGCCTAGGCGCGAGATGAAGCTTCAACCAAAGCTTCCGTTGCGTAGGAAAAGGAACATTGGCCCTTGGCCAACGCATTGACAATGTTCAGCCAACATGGCTGAACATAGGGTTGGCAGCGAATGGCCAACATTGCTGAACATCGGGTTGGCAGCGAACGGCCAACATGGCTGAACATCGGGTTGGAAGAGTACGACCAACATGGCTGAACATCGGGTTTGCAGCGGACAGCCAACATGGCTGAACATCGGGTTGGAAGAGGACGACCAACATGTCTGAACATCGGGTTGGCAGTGGAAGGCCAACATGGCTGATCATCGGAGTTGGCATTGGAAGTAAACTGCCATCTTGGCCGGTTATTCAGAAATTTATGGCAACGGTAATGAATAGTAAAAGTTGGAGTTGATGAATGATTTTTGGTCCCCCAATTTAAGTTGTAAAAATGTCAAATTAACATATATAGGGAGGGGTAGTTGGTTGAAGGTGCATATGCGGACTATGCACCAAGTAAGCTTTATAGCATAGCCGAGAAAGTATAAATGATGCCAAAGTCTCATTTATAATTGCATAACCTTCCCAGTGGAGCGCATCTAGCATGGGAATCACTATTCCATACCGTGGGATAAATATGCATTCCTTTAATGCATTTTGACAGAAAGGCCTATATGGACAAGGCCATCACCATTATTGCTTGGCCACGGCCTCGCAAACAAGTTGGTTTAAGTTTTCTGTCCCTTCAGGGATGAACTACGGTCTGTGCTTGATCCCTTTAAGTAGAAAAGGGTACGTAGGGAGCCGCAATGAGTTGCAGCATTGCCGGTCCAGCACTTTGTCGCTCATATCATCTATTTGAAAGATAATTGCGGCACATTGGCCTCTCATATCATCTAAGATCGGTAGCTTGACACATGAGATAATTGTGGCCAAACTTGGTGAGACAAGTTGACGCAGATGAGCAAGTTATAGCCTATCTGGAGGCTAAAAACCCGATTGTCGTAATTTAGCTCAAGACGGGTCTAAATTGATTGGAAACGGCCCAACGATCAAGACGTCATCATGGTCTTGGAATTTTTAGCCAAATTCCATCTTTTAGGGCCTCAAAAGGCCGTTTTTACTTTCTTAATAAACCCTTTGCAGAACAGGGGTAAGTTTGAATAGTATGGAAGCTAAGGTAGCTGCATCATGCTCCACGAGCATGCTTGCAAGGGAAAGTGGACGTGCATTTTCCTAGCTTAAAGTCTCGTATCGTATCATCATCATGGCGCATCGTGGAAGTTAAGGCCTTCGCGCCCAGGCGCTCAAGGTGTAATTTTTCGGTCCGTCACAGTTGGTATCAGAGCAAGTTCCGAGATAATTCTAGGGACTGTGCGGAGTGGACTCGTCAACGAGTAATTTTCCTTCAAAAAGGAAATAAAGTTAGAGAGTAGGCCAACTTTTACGCGGAAGGGAGTTTTTAACTGGTGTGCCAGTTACTATGCAAATCGAGTTGAGCTTGTTTAAGTACTGCTAGTTTGCCTAGCCTAAGTGGCACCCCCTTACGAGTGGATATCTGGAAGACCGTCTGTGATGGTGGGTAGACAATGGGACTGATCATCCCCACACATTGGCAACTTTCCAATGGTGTGCGTTGTCAGGCCCGGCTAGCATCCCACTTACGAGTTGCAACCTCTATGACCGTCAGGGACGGTGGGCAGCTGGATTCTGTTCCACACAGTACTGCGCTAGGATCTTGTCATTTCGAGGACATTTTCAACCTTGTGAAATTAATGGATTCCTAAGTGGTGGTATGGGACGCTCCTTAGGATACCTTGTTGAGATATCCTCTTGGAAACTGGCCAATTGAGATTCTCGTTATCGTTGTGGACTCTTTTTGGATTCCTTAGTGTGCGGTATTGGACTTATGCTTAGAAAGTCCTAATCGATGCTCCATGACAGACTGAAGAAACCTTGTGTGATTTCTGAGCATCGGGTATGGGACTTTTGGTCGGGAATCAAAAATGAAGGGATTGTCCACAATAGTTTTGTTTTGAATTTCGTGGACGAAATTCTTTAAAGGGGTGAATATTGTAACACCCCGTGTTTTTAGCATGGCCCATGCTAAAAGGTGCGCCATGGCCCGAGATGAAGCTTCATCTAAAGCTTCTGTTATGTAGGAAAAGGAAATTGGCCCTTGGCCAACGCATTGACGACATGGCTGAACATCGGGTGGGCAGCGAACGACCAACATGGATGAACATCGGGTTGGCAGCGAACGGCCAACATGGCTGAACATCGGGTTGGAAGAGTACGGCCAACATAGCTGAACATCGGGTTTGCAGCGGACAGCCAACATGGCAGAACATCGGGTTGGAAGATGATGGCCAACATGGCTGAACATCGGGTTGGCAGTGGACGGCCAACATGGTTGAACATTTCAGTTTGCATTGGCAGTGAACAGCCATCTTGGCCGGTTATTAAGAAATATATGGCAACGGCCACGAATAGTAAATGTGGGAGTTGATGAATGATTTTTGGTCCCCCAATTTAAGTTGTAAAAATGTCAAATTAACATATATAGGGAGGGGTAGTTGGTTGAAGGTGCATATGCGGACTATGCACCAAGTAAGCTTCATAGCTTAACCGGGAAAGTATAAATTATGCCTAAGTCTCATTTATAATTGCATAACCTTCCCAATGAAGCGTATCTAGCATGGGAATCACTATTCCATGCCGTGGGATAAATATGCATTCCTTTGAGGTATTTTGACGGAAAGGCCTATACGGACTAGGCCATCACCATTATTACTTGGCCACGGCCTCGCAAACGAGTTTGTTTAAGTTTTCTATCCCTTCAGGGATGAACTACGGTATGTGCTTGATCCCTTTTAGTAGAAAAGGGTACGTAGGGAGCCGCTATGAGTTGCAGCATTTCCGGTCCAGCACTTTGTCGCTCATATCATCTATTTGAAAGATAATTATGGCACATTGGCCTCTCATATCATCTAAGATCGGTAGCTCGACACATGAGATGATTGTGGCCAAACTTGGTGAGACAAGTTGACGCAGATGGGCAAGTTATAGCCTATCTGGAGGCTAAAAACCCGATTGTCGTAATTTAGCTCAAGACGGGTCTAAATTGATTGGAAACGGCCCAACGATCAAGACGTCATCATGGTCTTGGAATTTTAGCCAAATTCAATCATTTAGGGCCTCAAAAGGCCGTTTTTACTTTCTTATTAAACCCTTTGCAGAACAGGGGTAAGTTTGAACGGTGTGGAAGCTAAGGTAGCTGCATCATGCTCCATGAACATGCTTGCAAGGGCAAATGGACGTTCATTTTCCTAGCTTAAAGTCCCGGATCGTAGCATAATCATGGCGCATCGTGGAAGTTAAGGCCTGCGCGCCCAGGCGCTCCAGGCGTAATTTTATGGTCCATCACAGTTGGTATCAGAGCAAGTTCCGAGATAATTCTAGGTACTGTGCGGAGTGGACTCGTCAACGAGTAATTTTCCTTCAAAAAGGAAATAAAGCTGGAGAGTAGGCCAACTTTTAGCGGAAAGGAGTTTGTAACTGCTGTGCATGTTACTATGCGAATCGAGTTGAGCTTGTTTAAGTACTGTGAGTTTGCCTAGCCTAAGTGGCACCCCACTTACGAGTGGATATCCGGAAGACCGTCTTGGACGATGGGTAGACAATGGGACTGATCATCCCCAAACGTTGGCAACTGGCCAATGGTGTGCGTTGTCAGGCCTGGCTAGAATCCCACTTATGAGTGGCAACATGGATGACCGTCAGGGACGGTGGGCAACTGGATTCTGTTCCACACAGTACTACGCTAGGATCTTGTCATTTCGATGACATCTTCAACCTTGTGAACTTAATGGATTCCTGAGTGGTGGTATGGGACGCTCCTTAGAATACCTTGTTGAGATATCCTCTTGGAAACTGGCCAATTGAGATTCTTTTTATCGTTGTGGACTCTTTTTGGATTCCTTAGTGTGCGGTATGGGACTTATGCTCAGAAAGTCCTAATCGATGCTCCATGACAGACTGAAGAAACCTTGTGTGATTTCTGAGCATCTGGTATGGGATTTTTGCTCGGGAATCCAAACCGAAGGGATTGTCCACAATAGTTTTATTTTGAATTTCGGGGACGAAATTCTTTAAAGGGGTGAATATTGTAACACCCCGTGTTTTTAGCATGGCGCATGCTAAAAGGTGCGCCATGGCCCGAGATGAAGCTTCATCCAAAGCTTCCGTTATGTAGGAAAAGGAAATTAGCCCTTGGCCAACGCGTTGACGACATGGCTGAACATCGGGTTGGAAGCCAACGGCCAACATGGCTGAACATCGGGTTTGAAGAGTACTGCCAACATGGCTGAACATCGGGTTGGCAGAGGACGGCCAACATGGCTGAACATCGGGTTGGCAGTGGACGGCCAACATGGCTGAACATCGTAGTTGGCATTGGAAGTGAACAGCCATCTTGGCCGGTTATTCAGAAATATATGGCAACGACCACGAATAGTAAAAGTGGTAGTTGATGAATGATTTTTGGTCCCCCAATATAAGTTGTAAAAATGTAAAATTAACATATATAGGGAGGGGTAGTTGGTTGAAGGTGCTTAGCCGAGAAAGTATAAATGATGCCTAAGTCTCATTTATAATTGCATAACCTTCCATATGGAGCGTATTGAGCATGGGAATCACTATTCCATGCCGTAGGATAAATATGCATTCCTTTGATGCATTTTGACGGATAGGCCTATACGGACTAGGCCATTACCATTATTGCTTGGCCACAGCCTCGCAAACGAGTTAGTGAAAGTTTTGTGTCCCTTCAGGGATTAACTACGGTCTGTGCTTGATCCCTTTTGAGTAAAAAAGGGTACGTAGGCAGCCGAAATGAGTTGCAGTATTGCCGGTCCAGCACTTTGTCGCTCATATCATCAATTTGAAAGATAATTGCGACACATTGGCCTCTCATATCATCTAAGATCGGTAGCTCGACGCATGAGATGATTGTGGCCAAACTTGGTGAGACAAGTTGACGCAGATGAGCAAGTTATAACCTATCTGGAGGCTAAAAACCCGATTGTCGTAATTTAGCTCAAGACGGGTCTAAATTGATTGGAAACGGCCCAACGATCAAGACATCATCATGGTCTTGGAATTTTAGCCAAATTCCATCGTTTAGGGCCTCAAAAGGCCGTTTTTACCTTCTTAATAAACTCTTTGAAGAACAGGGGTAAGTTTTAACGGTGTGTGTAACACCCCGTGTTTTTAGCATGGCGCATGCTAAAAGTTGCGCCATGGCTTGAGATGAAGCTTAATCCAAAGATTCCGTTGCATAGGAAAAGGAACATTGGAACTTGACCAATGCGTTTACAATGTTCATCAAACATAGCCGAACATCGGGTTGGCAATGAAAGGCCAACATGGCTGAACATTGGGTTGGCAGCGGACGGCCAACATTGTGGAACATCGGGTTGGCAGAGGACGGCCAACATGGCTGAACATCGGGTTTGCAGCAGACGGCCAACATGGCGGAACATCGGGTTGGCAGCAGACAGCCAACATGGCTGAGCATCATAGTTGGCATTGGAAGTGAACAACCATCTTGGCAGGTTATTCAGAAATATATGGTAACGGCAATGAATAGTAAAAGTGGGAGTTGATGAATGATTTTTTGTCCCCCAATTTAAGTTGTAAAAATGTCAAATTAACATATATAGGGAGGGGTAGTTGGTTAATGGTGCATATCCAGACTATGCACCAAGTAAGCTTCATAACTTAGCCGGGAGAGTATAAATGATGCCTAAGTCTCATTTATAATTGCATAACCTTCCCAATGGAGCGTATTGAGCATGGGAATCACTATTCCATGCCGATGGATAAATATGCATTCCTTTGATGCATTTTGATGGAAAGGCCAATACGAACTAGGCAATTACAATTATTGCTTGGTCACGCCCTCACAAACGAGTTGGTTTAAATTTTCTCTCCCTTCAGGGATGAACTACGGTCTGTGCTTGATCCCTTTTTAGTAGGGAGAGTTGCAGCATTGCCGTTCCATAACTTTGTCGCTCATATCATCTATTTGAGAGATTATTACGGCACATTGGCCTCTCATATCATCTAAGATCGGTAGCTCGACATAGGAGATGATTGTGGGCAAACTTGGTGAAACAAGTTGACGCAGATGAGCAAGTTATAGCCTATCTGGAAGCTAAAAACCCGATTATCGTAATTTAGCTCTAAAAGGGTCTAAATTGACTTGAAACGGCCCAACGATCAAGACGTGATACATGGTCTTGGAATTTAAGTCAAATTCCATCGTTTAGGGCCTCAAAAGGCCGTTTTTTCTTTCTTAATAAACTCTTTGCAGAACAGAGGTAAGTTTTAACGGTGAATGTAACACCCCGTGTTTTTAGCATGGCGCATGCTAAAAGGTGCGCCATGGCTCGAGATGAAGCTTAATCCAAAGATTCCGTTGCGTAGGAAAAGGAACATTGGCCCTTGGCTAATGCGTTGACAATTTTCAGCCAACATGGATGAAAGTTTGGTTGGCAGTGAACGGCTAACATGACTGAACATCGGGTTGGCAGCGAACGGCCAACATGGCTGAACATCGGGTTGGCAGAGGACGGCAAACATGGCTGAATATCGGGTTGGAAACAGACATCCAACATGGCAGAACATCGGGTTGGCAGTGGATGGCCAACATGGCTGAACATCGGAGTTGGCATTGGCAGTGAACAACCATCTTGGCCGGTTATTAAAAAATATATGGCAACGGCCATGAATAGTAAAATTGGGAGTTGATGAATGATTTTTGGTCCCCAATTTAAGTTGTAAAAATGTCAAATTAAAATATATAGGGAGGGGTAGTTGTTTGAAGGTGCATATGCGGACGATGCACCAAGTAAGCTACATAGCTTAGCCGGGAGAGTATAAATGATGCCTAAGCCTCATTTATAATTGCATAACCTTCCCAATGGAGCGTATTGAGCATGGGAATCACTATTCCATGCCGTGGGCTAAATATGCATTCCTTTGATGCATTTTGACGGAACGGCTTATACGGACAAGGCCATTACCATTATTGATTGGTCACGGCCTCGCGAACGAGTTGGTTTATGTTTTCTGTCCCTTCAGGGATGAACTACGGCCTGTGCTTGATCCCTTCAGAGTAGGGGAGGGTACATAGGCAGCCGCAATGAGTTGCAGCATTTCCGGTCTAGCACTTTTTCGCTCATATCATCTATTTGAGAGATGATTGCGGCACATTGGCCTCTCATATCATCTAAGATCGGTAGATTGACACAGGAGATGTTTGTGGCCAAACTTGGTGAGACAAGTTGACGCAGATGAGCAAGTTATAGCCTATCTGGAGGCTAAAACCCCGATTGTCGTAATTTAGCTCAAGACGGGTCTAAATTGATCAGAAACGGCCCAACGGTCAAGACGTCATCATGGTCTTGGAATTTTAGCTAAATTCCATCGTTTAGGGCCTCAAAAGGCCGTTTTTGCTTTCTTAATAAACCTTTTGCAGAACAGGGGTAAGTTTGAACGGTGTGTGTAACACCCCGTGTTTTTAGCATGGTGCATGCTAAAAGGTGCGCAATGGCTCAAGATGAAGCTTAATCCAAAGCTTCCGTTGCATAGGAAAAGGAACATTGGAACTTAACCAATGAGTTTACAATATTCAGCCAACATAGCTGAACATCGGGTTGGCAATGAATTGCCAACATGGCTGAACATTGGGTTGGCAGCGGATGGCCAACATTGTGGAACATCGGGTTGGCAGAAGACGGCCAACATGGCTGAACATCGGGTTGGCAGCAGACGACCAACATGGCTGAACATCGGGTTGGCAGCGTACAGCCAACATTGCTGAATATCAGGTTGGCAGTGGACGGCCAACATGGCTGAACATCGTAGTTTGGATTGGCAGTGAACAACCATCTTGGCAGGTTATTCAGAAATATATGGCAACGGCAATGAATAGTAAAAGTGGGAGTTGATGAATGATTTTTTGTCCCCCAATTTAAGTTTTAAAAATGTCAAATTAACATATATAGGGAGGGGTAGTTGGTTAAAGGTGCATATCAAGACTATGCACCAAGTAAGCTTCATAACTTAGCCGGGAGAGTATAAATGATGCCTAAGTCTCATTTATAATTGCATAACCTTCCCAATGGAGCGTATTGAGAATGGGAATCAATATTCCATGCCGTGGGATAAATATGCATTCCTTTGATGCATTTTGATGGAAAGGCCAATACGAACTAGGCAATTACCATTGTTGCTTGGTAACTGCCTCGCAAACGAGTTGGTTTAAATTTTATGTCCCTTAAGGGATGAACTACGATCCCTTTGGAGTAGGGAGAGTTGCAGCAATGCCGGTCCATCACTTTGTCGCAAATATCATCTATTTGAGAGATGATTGCGGCACATTGGCCTCCCATATCATCTAAGATCGGTAGCTCGACATAGGAGATGATTTTGGGCAAACTTGGTGAGACAAGTTAACACAGATGAGCAAGTTATAGCCTATCTAGAAGCTAAAAACCCGATTGTCGTAATTTAGCTCTAGAAGGGTCTAAATTGACTGGAAACGGCCCAACGATCAAGACTTGATACCGTGTATCACGGTCTTGGAATTTAAGTGATATTCCATCGTTTAGGGCCTCAAAAGGCCGTTTTTGCTTTCTTAATAAACTCTTTGCAGAACAGAGGTAAGTTTTAACGGTGAATGTAACACCCTGTGTTTTTAGCATGGCGCATGCTAAAAGGTGCGCCATGGCTCGAGATGAAGTTTAATCCAAAGATTCTGTTGCGTAGGAAAAGGAACATTGGCCCTTGGCCAATGCGTTGACAATGTTCAGCCAACATGGCTGAAAATTTGGTTGGCAGTGAACGGCCAACATGGCTGAACAACGGGTTGTCAGCGAACGGCCAACATGGCTGAACATCGGGTTGGCAGATGATGGCCAACATGGCTGAACATCGGGTTGGCAGCGAACGGCCAACATGGCTGAACATCGGGTTTGCAGAGGACGGCCAACATGGCTGAATATCGGGTTGGCAGCGAACGGCCAACATGGCTGAACATCGGGTTGGCAGCGAACGGCCAACATGGCTGAACATCGGGATTGCAGAGGATGGCCAACATGGCTGAATATCGGGTTGGAAACAGACAGCCAACATGGCTGAACATCGGGTTGGCAGTGGACGGCCAACATGGCTGAACATCGTTGTTGGCATTGGCAGTGAACAGCCATCTTGGCCGGTTATTCAAAAATATATGGCAACGGCCATGAATAGTAAAATTGGGAGTTGATGAATGATTTTTGGTCCCCAATTTAAGTTGTAAAAATGTCAAATTAACATATATAGGGAGGGGTAGTTGTTTGAAGGTGCATATGCGGACGATGCACCAAGTAAGCTTAATAGCTTAGCCGGG
>JAJJMB010014715.1:0-16365 GCA_023531105.1 Papaver atlanticum | reverse complement strand
TGTGTTCGATCACAAGCAAACCATATTGAGGTAGAACCGATCCTTGTGTTTGGTCAAACCGTAAACCCATGATTAGTGAATTGATATTTGATCAATCATATAGTTGTCTTGGAATACAGATGAACCAATTCTAAACTTGTTTGGAAGTTTGGTATAATCGATTCCAAGATTGTAAATATGAAAGAGGATTTACAAAGAAAAGATGTCAACATACTTTGAACACGATCAGTAACTATTATCTTTTATTGTTCAAAGATATTCCTTAATTACTCAAGGAGATCCAGGTCCGAAATAAATTAAGAATATTTTAATTAAGATTTTTAGTTTTATATGCTTTAATTACCAGCAATTAAATGCATATCTCTAGAAAATTAAATTGGTAACGTGCATTTACTAATTGGATATTTGCTAGTGAGATTTCGGAAATATTGAACAAAGCATTTCAAGGAATTATGAAAACCGATTTGGGAATTTATTGCATATCTTGAGAATATTCGATTTTGGAAATTCCTTGGTGTCCAAACATCCTTGGTCTATAAATACCCAAGTTTGCATTTCTAGCAAACTATCCTAAGAGCCAGGCAAACTTCATCTTTTTGTTGTTTCTGATGGAGCCGTCTATCCTGAGAGGAAAGTACCCTAATTAGGAGAAATCTCTTACGACCGCTCGTATAAAGACTTTTGTGGGATCAAGAAGCTCTACGAGTAACGTTAGTGGGAAACTAGATAATTGCAGTTTATTTTAGTTTTCGATTGATTTGATTGACTAGCAGTTGTTAAACTTTGATTGCACCTAGTTTGTTTATTCTTGAGAATCTTCTCTTCTGATATAAGATTCACCCAAACTAGATCGAAGTGTCGACGGGATATTTAAGACTGTTTGTAGATCTAAAGACATCTTGTGATAGTCAATTGTTAACAGACTCCGTTATGTGCGTGATTGATCACAAGAGATTCATTTGTGCAGGTGTTTATTGAAGATTAAAGAAGATTTGAAGACAAATAAGATTTCTTATTTGGTTTCTATATCTTTGGGTGTGCACAAACCTTAATCGGATGGGATCCAACTAGAATCAGATTTATTCTATTGATTAGTTGTGTAAGATTGGCTTCACCTTATAGTTTCTTGTTGGAATCTACATTGATTGATTGCAAATCTAAACTCTGCTACTTCGGTAGTTGTGTGATAGATTGATCTGACCAGGCAAAGGAGTTTATTTGTTAAACGGAAGAACCTTTGAATATGACTTGAGATATCTTCATCTGAAAGAATCAAGAGAATTGTTACCAAACAGATTTGTTGTTCCTTTACTGTTTGGAATACGATCCAAAGGAATTGTTCCAGTGCGTGCACTTATTGAATGTCGGAAGCGCAGGGATACTGAAGAAACTAAGTGAACTAGGGTTAGGTTCTTGGTCTCAACTATACGAAGTTGGTTTAAATTTTGTATAACGGATTAATTCTGAGAGTATTCAATTCTGGACTAGGTCCCGGGGTTTTTCTGCATTTGCGATTTCCTAGTTAACAAAATCTTGTTGTGTCATTTACTTTTGTTTTCCGCAATTATAATTGTTGTTATTATAATTTAAATTAAATTACACAAACGTTAACTCCGTATTTCTTGATAATGATCCTATAGAGTTTGGTTAAGTCCGAACCTATTATCAAGTAATCACACTTTGATTGTTGTATTGTCTCGATCTCGTATCCATAGACGATCACACAAAGTGTGAATACCGATTTGTCGTATTGTCTCGACTTTGTCCATAGACAATCACTTTCGGTAAGAGGACTTATAGGTGGATAAATTAAAGATTGTGGTGTATTTGGGTACCCTCGTCTTTTCAATTGGTATCAGAGCAGGCAAACATGAAAAGATCTAACAATCTGTGTTTGGTGCGATCCATCTTATAAATCATGGGGTCAAGGAAAGACTAAGTGACTGCGAAGAAAGTCTAAAGACTCAGTTAATGTATCACACGATATGTGCTCAAAAGGAGACAGTTCTTCAAACTCTTGTTGCGCAATTGAAGATACCTCTAACGAGATATTTTTGAGTTCCATACTTGAAATTTCTGATGAAAGATCAAGTGTAAAAACTTCTGAACTGAGAAAATTGAGCAACCAATTTCTTATTTGCTCTAGTGAACTTCTCTCCGCACTTGAGAGAGAAAGATAATTAACTTTAAAGTTTGAAAATCTCGAAGAAGAACATAACTTGTTAAAAGAAAAAACCTCACAACAAGTTTTAATCCTCGAAGAAAAGATGAGGACTGAGCGTCTTCATACAGAAACCTGTGAGAAGAATTTGGATAAATCTCTAAATAGGGTTTGCCTTTTAGAAGAAGAACTTGATGATTCTAAAGAAGAATTAAACTCTCAACAGTTGTGCTTCAAAGAAAAAGAAAATACTCTTCTTTCCCAAATAAAGCATTTAGAGAAAACTCTTAATTCTGCTCTTGATAAAAATGAATCATTAAAAGAAGAAATCTGTATGATGAGAAAACTTAATGAGAGCTCAACCAATCTATCCTCTCTATTAGAAACAGGGAGAAGTCATGGGGATACCCGTGGTTTGGGTTATGAAGGTTGTAATACCTTAGTTCCTAACAATGAGATAAAGTTTGTCAAATCCTCTTGTACTCAAACTGAGGTCTCATTAGTAAAAACTACTCAGTGTAGTTGTGAAGAAACTAAGAGAGACAAACCAACAATTGATGATCAGACAAACCAGAGAATAAAGAAGAAGGGTGATGGAAAAAGGAAGAGATCAAAACTAAGAAGAGTACAAAAAGGGGAAGGAGCATCCGGAAATTTTTCACACAAAGGTAACAACAAAAACTGTAACTCTTATAAAATTAAACATTGTTATTTCTGTGATAGTAAAAATCATATTCAGAAAGACTGCAAGATTCGTAGGATGCAAAATGCTCTTCGTTTTGTATCAAAGGAATTGGGAAAAGTGAATTATGATCCTTGTTTCGTAACAACCAGACAAAAGGACCATTATGCTATTTCTAGGTCTTTGTGGTATGCTCCAAAGTCATTTAAAAAGGGGTATAAGAAAAATGACTTTAAAAGAGAAAAATATGGGTCTCATCCTTTAAAGGGAACAAATTCGGAAACAATTTTTGAATATAATGATGTGTCATATCTCAAGAAATGGAAGAGGAAAAACAGTCAAAAATAATACTCTATTTCATAAAAACAGATTTCTACTTACCCAAACACTCCTTGTGTTATGGAAATTTGTTTATAATGGGTAATTCCATTTATTCCCTCCTAAGAAAGATTTCCAAAAATCTATAATTAATTCGAATAAAAAGTTACTTTTTATAGAGGTTAAAAATCATATAAGAACTTAACGCATATTCGGATCTTTCATGATTTCCTCTGAAAAAAAACAATGAAAGACCTAAAAAATGTTATATCAAATTTGATATGCTCCTGTAGATTTCAATATCTTTTAACTAGAAAGATTCATATAATTCTTTTCTCTAAGAATGGGAAGGTGTACAGTGAATTTGTTGGAGAATACTGCATTCAAGAAGTTGAAAGTGTTCTGGACAGCTCTAATAAGAGAAGGTTCAAACTTTGTTCTGAACTCTGCTCATATTAGATTATGCCCTCCTTAACAGAAGTTAGAGCAACCTGTCTTTGTGAAGGAGTTTTTGAGATGATTGCAAGAAAAGAACTCCTAAAAGAATTATCCTCAACTTCTCACAAGAAAATTATGTTCCATGTTATATGCTGGGCATCCTATAGAGATTTTCATGATCTTCAAATGATTAGATTTCACGCAGACAATCTGGAAATATTTGAAGAAAATCTTGATGAAATCATGGAAACCGAGGATAACAAATATGAATGAAATTAAAGTCTTGCAATCACAAGAAAAATAGACATCAGTTTTTGATTTATTTCAATTATTGTATAAGGTCTGTTTCTTAATAAAACTATTATTTCATAATTTTCGTGTGATAGTTTTTCCGATTAAATAACCTGTGCTTGAATGCTTTATTTTATTGTTATGTGTTTATGGAATGTATGATTTCGGTTTTCATAACCTTAATATTCGATCTCATATGATGTGAACCCTTATGGTTTGTGTGTGTTGATGGTGGTTTTTAGTTCAGGGCTAAAATTGTAAAACCCTGTATTTTAATGCGTTGTCATCCTGCAAAGGAACGAAAGCTATTTGAAAGTGATGAGTGCATAAACCTTTTCGCTTACATATGTATTGAGCAATTCAACATATTTATGAAATTTATCCAGAATGGTGCATGAAGCAACAATCCCAGATATTCTGTCAATTTTAACCTATTGCATTATTCGTTAATGCATGACCTGCCTGGTATTTTCCTATGCTATATTCCCAGCCGAACTCTCAATATTGGCATGACATGACGATTAATTTTCACTCGCAGCGGAGTAGCATGAATCTCCCGAAGTGTCAGTATTGAGACCTGCATGAAAACACTCACGTAGGCTACACCACTCTCTGATAAAGAGATAAGCGTGTTTACACTTAAAAGATAGCGCGATCGAACGCGTTTAAATTCCTTAAGGAAAATCTAGACTGTTCATGTCAGTCTCAAAAAAGATAATCACGGCCACACAATTTAGCCACGCAATTCAACAAGCCTAGCCTACTCCTGGCAGAATTAGGCAATCATCACGATGAACGCCGGCGGGCCCACTAGCATCCCGACCGAATGGATCCCATCTAGTACATCCGAAGCGCCTTCGAACGATTAACCCTAATGTGGGTGATCGCGCTATTGGCAAAACAAGCTCAAACGAGCTAAGACCGACAAAAAGGGTCTCAAAACCCATCGCATCCATCCAAGTTAGCCGTCCTAGTTGGACGGCTTCGATCGCATCTCGAACGATCAAAGAGATGTCAATGTGTTCACCGGCGGCCCAATTTCCTTCCTAGTCGATCGACTTGCTCATGGAAAGTTAATGACGCATCAAACCATTCGATCGAGCTAGGGCGGGCGCGTCTGCTTTGAAACCCTAATTTGTGTTTGCGGCAGCGTGTTACTATCGCAAATCAATCATGACCTCCGATCTTCGCCAGCCAAATCGAATGGCTTAGATCGAATTTTAGATGGCCTAAGAGATGTCAGTGTGCACACCAGCGGCCCGTCTTTGCACATGGCTGATCAGCCTTCTCAAACTAGCGCCCAGCGCTTTCATTCGATCAGCCAAACTAGGGTTGGCCACACGGCTTCCAAATCCTAATTTGAATCAACGGAAGCAAATAGCTTCCGCAAACCATCTCGTCCATCCAACTTCGCTAGCTTGGTCGGACGGTTTAGATCAGATGTTAGATAACCGATAGGGAGACACTATGATCACCGGCCACCCCCCTCCCATGTGGGGCAATCGGCCAAGTTATAACTAGCCCATGTGATCCTCAAACGATCACCCAAAGATGGCCCTTCGTGCTTCCTCAATAGCAGTCATTGAATGCCGCAAATCATCTCGGCCATTCAACTTGGCTAGCCAATTTGAGCGATCAAGATCCAATTTAGATCAACCGGTAGGATTTTAGAATGGCTACCATCCGCCACTCGCCTACAAGGAGTGATCGACCAAGCAGTAGCTCACCCCTAGAGCTACCAAACGATCGCCCAAAGGTGCCCGGTCACACTCTTCTTTTAAGACAGTCGACTCGCGACTAATTTAGGCGATCTTTAAAACAATGATGTTTTATGCACATCGACTATAAACAATGCTTTATACGCATCGATTATAAACGATGATTCATAAACGCTGATTTCACGAACAATTTTATTGTTTGACCTAAGAAGCACCACGTGCTGCTTTTAGCGGCAAATCTCACGGCTTGACCCATTTACTCGAGACATCAAACAAGTCACAAACTGGGGGATGCTCACTAGGGTATTGGTTTGGCAGTTTACAACATGCGGCGTGCAACGCTCCCATTACGAGAAAGTGTCAGGAAAGCACAGACGGTTAACAGTGATGAGAGTAAAGGGTGAAAGTGTGACCGGTCTTCCTACATAATGGAAACGTGGTGATCACCACTTTTTACACAACCCCACTTCTCCACTACTTAACTGCCTCCACTTCCTACGAGATCAGGAGTGTGCTCGATGACTTGTATAAATAGGATTTCAACCTATTTCAACAAAAGAACACAAGTGTTATCAACACAAATATCCAGAAACCATATTCTGATACAAGTCATAAAACAGCCACACCTTCATTATTCAACATTCTTATCTCAAACACCTTCTTCGCTTCCCTCCCTAAAATCAACCCTTCTCCTTCACTTTGTGACCGAATTGAATCTGGAACGGTCATTTCTTGGTTTAGGCCAGAGTCTTACAGATTGATCTCTCGAATCTAAAAGTACTCCCGTGCAGTGCATTTGTTTAGGGTACTAATTCGTTCCTCATCAACACACCCAAATTTACCAAAAAACAGCAGAACCAATTTTTACCCTCAAACAACTGGCGACCACGGTGGGAGATTAATCTCTCGGTTGCAAGAAATCAATTTCAATCTTCATTTCAATTTTATTAAATCTAGAATGGGTAGATCTTAGTTCTAAAACTTAGTCGTTAATTCGATTTCATTCCAATCACCAATCCCAACTTCCGCTCCGTGATGTATCCCCACCAGCCGAATTCTCTGAAGGTCACAGATGATCAAGACCCAATCACCATGGAAGGCATGGTTAGGATGTTAGAAGATGTCCTCACAAGTCAAGCTGATATCGCCGAACGGAAAAACAAGACAGTTTATCTCTTAAGGAGTGTAGCAAACCGGTTGTGGAAGGAGTCGGCAATAATTTATCCGGGGAACATCATCAATGTTAAAGACAAAACCAAAAATGTTGAATATTTACCTTAAGTTTGCGCCCCTGCCAACAACGATGCAGGAAGAATATGTAGCCACGTCGGACATGAACAGAAAGGAAACAATCTACAAAATCCAGCCAACAACAAAAAGCTGAAACAGTTTCACAGGGGAAGGGACTCGCCAAGAGTGTCACAATACCTGCAGGATTAGGGTAAGGAACCGGCTTATGAAGCTTTGTTGGAAAATCTGTATCTTAAGACCCTCGCATAAGTTCAGAGAGTTGTGTAACAATCCACAACCACGACCGCTCTAACTTTACCAAACAGAGAAGCGCCTAAAGAAGGGGAAATTTACCAAGGCCTCCATGAAGACAAGAACTGCACAAATGAACGGTACTCGATTCAACCACGTCATAGTGCTATTATCACCGATGCAGAGCCCTGGAGAGAAGTTGCACTTCAGCAAAACCGCCAAACTAAACGATCTGCCGCCTATATCAATGCACACTCGCGCCTCAACTCCACTCTCAAAACGAGATTCATATCAAGGCACGCAGGAGTTCTCACGACAACAGCCACTAACAAGAGAAAACCCAGATTCAGGGTACCCGCGCTTCCCGTTTCCAATGAGGAAAGTTCTGGAGTTGCTTGGAGATTGGGTACGAAACGGATTAGTTGAACTACCTCCTGTGTAGCGCTTACCAACTAATCAAGAAACGACGGATTCAAGATATTTCCACTACCACAGGTTCATCCATCATCCTACCAGTGAATGCAACGGCCTGAAGCGCATTGTCCAGGAAAAGATTAACTCTGGAGAATTACATCTATGAACTGGAGATTCTCCAATCCTCTACAAGTCGACACATGCAGTCAACAAAACAAATTGGGTGGAGACTTCCCATTATTGAGAGGCGCGTCATAACCTGGATTCAAAACAGTTCTCCAGGAAAGCCAGTTTTATTATTGGGTCTCGTGAACAAGTAAGTTTCGTAAAACAACAATACACAATCAATTATTTTGAAATTTACTGAGGACTCACCGTCAGCCCATGTCGAGAATATAGCCGATAATACTGATTATTCTAAAAATATCATATTACTCTAGTGTTTCCCTTTTTCATGTAACATTCACAATTTTTCCAAAAGGGTTGCGCTATTTGCTTTCCAACATGTTAGTTCATCCGAATATTATCACTTCCATAAAATTACTCACGAAATCATTTTAAGAGTAAATCGAATTCAAAAGAGCCTCACAGAGCAATCACCTACTAGTTCATAGCCATAAAATCAAAACCATAAAAGAAGCATCTTTTTCCTTTTCAAAAAAAAAAAGAGCCTAAGAGGAGAAAATTCATGAAGTGAAAGCATTCAAGGGAAATCGTCCAACAATGGCTCATTCTTCTTGGCGAAAGCATCCTTCATATTTTGGAGAGCGGTCTGCTTCAACTTCAACTCCTGGGATAACTTCTCAACTTCTGCCTCATGTTGGTTAATAAAATATGCGGAAGGAACTTCAGTCATTTCAGTTTGCAGTTTTTGGATTTTGGAAAATCCTTCACAGAACCAGGAGGCGTTAAACTCAAAGTTCACAAACATATCCCGGTGGAACTCCCAGTTTTGAACTACTTCCTCAGAAACAACGCACCCAGTCGCGCTGCACATGTCATGAATGGAGGATAGAGCTTCTTCGACGTGTTTAACCAATGCAAAGCGATTTTTAATCTTCTTAAAAGTGGCAATGTGACTGTGTTTCTTCCATATCTTGGTATACAACTTCGCATACTTAGCCGGCACGCTAAATCCTCCAACCAACACATGATCTATGAAGGGGGCATCAAGAGGAGGATCAAAAATGGCTCCAGCAACAGAATGCACAACTAACGCCGTATCATTTCCGAGAGGTTCTTTGGAGGTAGTCACATCTACAACCATGGACGCAGCAAGGCAGCAATGTTCCCTGCATCATCATCCATCTCTACCTCAAGATTTTTTTCCATCATGGCTTCGACATGCAATATCACTGGTTAATGTTTGTTTCACATCAAGGGATGAATCATTTTTAGAAAATGTATAGAAGACGTACCGTTTCATCTTCCGGCTCGCTAGAATGATCAGACTCTCTACTACGCTTAGAAGTATTTCCTTCATCACCGTCGGAGCCTGAATCTCGTTCATCCTCAATTTCCTCTTCGAGAGACTCAGTATCACCAGATTTCTCTTCTAAAGGCGCTGTGTTGTAGCTGCATGCGAGTCTAGCAAAAGCATTCACATTCCCGAAACCCTGAATTTAAAAGGAGGAAGATGTTTAATGAGTCTGGCTCAAAATTATTAAAATCAGCTGGTTAAGAGAAATCATGTATGTACCTACATATTGGAAGAATTAAAAATTACCGGAGCTGTTGAAGTCATTCGAATGCCACCTGCACGCGTCTTGGACCTCTCCTCTTTCTCCTGGGGACTGATTCTAGTTCGTTTACCCAAAGGAAGCGGCTTCAACAGCTTATGTCGCTTCAAAATCTTAGGAGAAGGCTTGTCACGCGGAACTGTCACAACTTCTTCCACGAATTTATGAAAAGATAAGAGCTCTTCTCTCCAGAATTCCTTGTACTTATAAGTTTCCACTGGTTTTCTCCTTGAGAGCAAGAATGGAAGGCTCATCTTTGTGGCGAAAAGGCTAGCATCAAAAACAGATGGTAAAAGCTCAGCTGAAGGCGTGGAAGGGCGACAAAATGGGACACCTTGATCAAATCCCAAATGACGGGCGGCCCTGTCAATGTTATGGATCCATTAAAGAAAGACGGAATATATCCCGGCGCGCAGCTTCGCATATATATGATCTCTTCAAAGCTCATATCTTTTCCGTCAGTGTGCAACACTATATCAGGAGCGGCAGCAAAGGTTTTTGGCTGAACTACAGAAGAATGAACCGGTGCCCACGGACGAAAATATATGGCATGCACGCTGTCGAAAAAGTTGATAAGCTTTAACCCAGGCTTTGGACGCCTCTTCTGCCAACGGAGTATTCTGGAACCTCCATATAAATTGGAGAACGAAGCTGCAGGGACAGGAGCATAACCTTTAAAGTGCTCCCATAAACATGCTTGGAGAAAAGCAATGTGGAGATGCGACTCCACCTTCATATATCCGTTGGAAGCATACATGTCCACCGTCAGAGAATTCAGATGAGAGTACAGAGACCCAAGGAACAAGCTGACTAGGGGGAGGGTTACGTCTTTCACCAGCTTAATAGCAAACGTAACGATCTTCCGTCTTATAGTCTTCTTACCAGAACCATCATCAAAAACGTCTCTGGACAGCCACAAGGATAAAAACGCAGCAACACTGAGTACATCGTCCAACACTTGGCCTACTCTCGGTTTCGTGGGAAACCATTCAGACACCCACCAAGTATAAAACCATTTTTCATCATTCTTCTTCGGATCATATCCCTCCGCCTTATTCACTAGAGTGGCAAACATCGTTTCTTCTTCAGTGGACAACTCAAAATAGAGATTCCCCGTGACCGGAAGACTCAACAGAACCGCTACACTTTCGAAAGTGATGGTCATTTCTCCCCATCTACATATAGCTATGTGCATAGAAGGACACCATCGAAAAAATGAAAGTGATCAAACCCGCAGCATCTTTCCTAATGTGAAGTGTTGCAGACGCCATGACAGCTTCAATAACTTGTGTTTTAGTCAGGTTACTTCTGATACGCTTACTGCCCAATATATGCTTCATCCATCCTTCATAAGAGCGCAGCGGGTTATGGCAAATTTTGAAATCAATAGGAGAAGCTCGATACTATTTCTTTTGAAGACAGAACCTCATCACACGCACTAGAGAAACTGACGGAGCAGCCTCTTCATTCTATGAACCTGTAAGGAGGGTTATCTTATGACCAGGATGAGTTCTAATATTCGGATAGGGCACGACAAAGAGCTAGTCATCAATGTTTGGCATATCTTTGGAGTTGTTAACACTTCCCAGCTTAGCGGCAGAAATATTTCCAGGTGACATCTTAAATTTTTTTTCCTTACGTTCACTTTCAAGTAACTACAACGAAACAAAACGGAAGAAATTCACTACTTCATGCTATAAGAGGAATCATACGCATAACTTTTTGTCGAATTTTGATGCAATCACTAATAGCCGAAGCTCAAAGATGGAAATTATGGGGATAACGAACTAACAAGGACGAGAGGAGAAGCCGCGCGCGAATCCTGCTCTAGCCACGGGATATGTGCCCACGACCGAGCTGCGCACATGGCTGGTCGAACGAGCACTTACACCCATGGAACAAAGTTTCATCGTGGGTATTACATCCATGGTCGAAACCTGAAACTAGGTTTTTACAAAAAAAAGAAAAAGAGAAGAGCAAACGGCAGCATCCATCTATGATTCTTTGCTCATGATTCTAGTAATGTTGTTATTGATACTACTTTTAAAGCTCACTACAATGTTGCTAACGAAGAGATGTCATTCGTATGGGGATAAATTTCCTAAGTTCATGAAAGCTACGACTAGGGTTTACATCCACGAATAATAATAATAAAAAAAGAACTGGGAACGAAAAAGGAGGAAGCACGTACCTTGTTGCTGGCGGACGCGCGACGACGAGACAGCTAACGGCAGTGGCAAGGGAACGATGGATGCTGAGGACGAGAGTAGAAGACAACGAAAAGAACAAAAAAAAGAAAAAAGAGGAGGGGGTCGACGTCCTTTTATACATGGAAGCTTGGCGGAGTTCTAACGAAAGAAGGAAGCTTTCTTTGTTTACGAACGCGGGAAGAGCAGCCGGGCCCACCACACCGAAGCTCCGCGGCGGCAGCAATGTCGCCCTGCATGTCACCAACGGTCGACTTCTCCTGGTAAGCCTATTCTCTTCGTCTCTATCCCATCATGTATGTCACCATCTATTGCTTACCCCGCAACAATGTCACTGTTACGTGCTAAACAGGGGACTTAATGTTGATGGTGGTTTTCAGTTCAGGGCTAAAATGTAAAACCCTGTATTTTAATGCGTTGTCATCCTGCAAAGGAACGAAAGCTATTTGAAAGTGATGAGTGCATAAACCTTTTCGCTTACATATGTATTGAGCAATTCAACATATTTATGAAATTTATCCAGAATGGTGCGTGAAGCAACAATCCCAGATATTCTGTAAATTTTAACCTATTGCATTATTCGCTAATGCATGAACTGCCTGGTATTTTCTTATGCTATATTCCCAGTCGAACTCTCAATATTGGAATGACATGACGATTAATGTT
Organism: Papaver atlanticum; assembly: GCA_023531105.1. Taxonomy (NCBI): domain Eukaryota; kingdom Viridiplantae; phylum Streptophyta; class Magnoliopsida; order Ranunculales; family Papaveraceae; genus Papaver; species Papaver atlanticum. The sequence continues at coordinate 4,249 of JAJJMB010014715.1, read as the reverse complement.
CACTCGCAGCGGAGTAGCATGAATCTCCCGAAGTGTCAGTATTGAGACCTGCATGAAAACACTCACGTAGGCTACACCACTCTCTGATAAAGAGATTAGCATGTTTACACTTAAAAGATAGCGCGATCGAACGCGTTTAAATTCCTTAAGGAAAATCTAGACTGTTCATGTCAGTCTCAAAAAAGATAATAACGGGCATACAATTTAGCCACGCAATTCAACAAGCCTAGCCTACTCCTGGCAGAATTAGGCAATCATCACGATGAACGCCGGCGGCCCCACTAGCATCCCAACCGAATGGATCCCATCTAGTACATCCAAAGCGCCTTCGAACGATTAACCCTAATGTGGGTGATCGCGCTATTGGCAAAACAAGCTCAAACGAGCTAAGACCGACAAAAAGGGTCTCAAAACCCATCGCATCCGTCAAAGTTAGCCGTCCTAGTTGGACGGCTTCGATCGCATCTCGAACAATCAAAGAGATGTCAATGTGTTCACCGGCGGCCCAATTTCCTTCCTAGTCGATCGACTTGCTCATGGAAAGTTAATGACGCATCAAACCATTCGATCGAGCTAGGGTGGGAGCGGCTTCTTTGAAACCTTAATTTGTGTTTGCGGCAGCGTGTTACTATCGCAAATAAATCATGACCTCCCATCTTCGCCAGCCAAATCGAATGGCTTAGATCGAATTTTAGATGGCCCAAGAGATGTCAGTGTCCACACCAGCGACCCGTCTTTGCACATGGCTGATCGGCCTTCTAAAACTAGCACCCAGCGCTTTCATTCGATCAGCCAAACTAGGGTTGGACACACGGCTTCCAAATCCTAATTTGAATCAACGGAAGCAAATAGCTGCCGCAAACCATCTCGTCCATCCAACTTCGCTAGCTTGGTCGGACGGTTTAGATCAGATGTTAGATAACCGATAGGGCGACGCTGTGATCACCGGCCACCCCCCTCCCATGTAGAGTAATCGGCCAAGTTATAACTAGCCCATGTGATCCTCAAACGATCACCCAAAGATGGCCCTTCGTGCTGCCTCAACAGCAGTCATTGACTGTCGCAAATCATCTTGGCCATTCAACTTGGCTAGCCAATTTGAGCGATCAAGATCCAATTTAGATCAACCGGTAGGATTTTAGAATGGATACCATCCGCCACTCGCCTACAAGGAGTGATCGACCAAGCAGTAGCTCACCCCTAGAGCTACCAAACGATCGCCCAAAGGTGCCCGGTCACGCTCTTCTTTTAAGACAGTCGACTCGCGACTAATTTAGGCGATCTTTAAAACAATGATGTTTTATGCACATCGACTATAAATAATGTTTTATACGCATTGATTATAAACGATGATTCATAAATGCTGATTTCACGAACAATTTTATTGTTTGACCTAAGAAGAACCACGTGCTGCTTTTAGCGGCAAGTATCACGGCTTGACCCATTTACTCAAGACATCAAACATGTCACAGCGTGCGGCGTGCAACGCTCACTAGGGTATTGGTCTGGCGGTTTACAGCGTGCGGCATGCAACGCTCCCATTACGAGAAAGTGTCAGGAAAGCACAGACGGTTAACAGTGATGAGAGTAATGGGTGAAAGTGTGACCGGTCTTCCTACATAATGGAAACGTGGTGATCACCACTTTTTACACAACCCCACTTCTCCACTACTTAACTGCCTCCACTTCCTACGAGATAAGGAGTGCGCTCGATGACTTGTATAAATAGGATTTCAACCTATTTCAACAAAAGAACACAAGTGTTATCAACACAAGTATCCATAAACCATATTCTGATACAAGTCATAAAACAGCCACACCTTCATTATTCAACATTCTTATCTCAAACACCTTTTTCGCTTCCCTCCCTAAGATCAACCCTTCTCCTTCACTTTGTGACCGAATTGAATCTGGAATGGCCATTTCTTGGTTTAGGCCAGAGTCTTACAGATTGATCTCTCGAATCTAAAAGTACTCCGTGCAGTGCATTTGTTTAGGGTACTAATTCGTTTCTCATCAACACACCCAAATTTACCAAATAAAATCAGAACTAGTTTTTACCCTCAAACAGTGTGACTTTTGATTTAGCGGGATTAAGTTCTAGCCCATGTTTGTAGGCTTTATCAAAGGATCATAAGTTGTTCCGATTGAGACTCATATGTAAAAAGTCACAATGTGTTGAATCAATTTGTGTTTACATGAGTTGTGTTTAGCATAAACATATGTGTTTCGGGTTTTCTACTTTTGCTATTTGCACACATTAGTTAAAACCGATTCAACCTTTCTCTGGTAAAGGTTGCTGTTGTTGTTGTTCTTTTGTTCTTGCGAGAGAATGACAACATAATGGGCGATAGTTCTAACTTGAACTTGCGCTTAATGATATATCTTTCTGGGGAGAAGAGAATGCAGAATCTGAGGTAACAAATTTGTTAGTTAATCATTTTCCTGTTTAAGAAAAGCCTGATTTTATTGCATATATTTTTCTTTTGCTTAACAAAATTTTGGTACAATTTATATTTATTCCATTATGTGTGTATATATGTGTGTGTGTGATTCAATTGTTTCCGGTTAAGAAAAACTGTGTCAATTTATTTGACTTATTATCTTCTTTATTGTTTGGTATCAAGTGTTTTTGGCTTAACGAAATCTCGGTGCAATTGCGGTGCTTTAATGTCTATGTTTGTTTCAATTGCTTCCGGTTAAGAGAAACAATTGTGCAAGTCAATTTATTTGGTTTGTATGTATTGTTTATGGCTTACAAAAATAGGGGATCATTTGTTTAGTCCAATTCGATTCCGGATAAGAGAAACTAAGTTAATTATGATCTTAGTTAGACTTATCAAATTGAAGGATTCGGTTATTCAAGTCTAATCGAATGCCTTGACAAGAAATATTAGTTGACTAACCTAGTACTTGTCTTGTCTAAAGTGAAAGGTCTAAGTTATTGTCTGAATAATCAAAACCTGATGAGAAAAATAAAGTTAACTCTGATCTTTATTTTGGTCTTATCGAAATAAGCGATTGTATTTGTGCAATCAGTTTAGCAAGGGAACTAAGTTTCTTAGTCAATTTGTTAAACTATTATGGAAAATTTCTTCGGGAAATTGTTTCCTTGATAACATATTAAAACCAAATTACTTGTAGTTTTGGTTTTGATATTGGTTATCTAAAATGGTATGTGAAACCTTCGTGCTTAACTCTTATAGGTTGTACAAGTCTTTTAGATTTGTAAGATCCTTTTGGTTTGACCTTTATTTGCTCGAACCTTTGTCAATTTCTGACAAAAAGGGGGGAGAAATATATGGAGTAAAAAAGAGATTTGTAATCACTAAGGAAAGGACAATTGTGCTTAAACGTTATATCTAACGAAAGAGTAAAGCATTGACTAAGGGGGAGCAACATATCATATTGCTATTGTAGTTATCTTAACTACAAAAGGAGAATAACAAAGATGTTCGGATTGAAAATCTACCTATCTTTCCTTTAGGGGGAGTATTAGCTTTGTTATTCAAATGTAAACAACGACATTTATTGATTGAATATATGCAGGTTATTGTGCCGTTAAAACTTGGAATCAAGCGTATGTGTAATGAATTCTTGTAATTTGTTTATCCATATGTATTAAGAGTTTTGTCACTAAAATTGACAAAGGGGGAGATTGTTAGAGCATAACTCGGTTGAACCCACCAAGCGTTGGTTTTTCAAGTTTGGTTGTCATATTTTAGTGAATCAAAACTCATCTAAGAGTCGCTTGATTATGTACTAGAGACAACTTCGTATAGGTTAGACTAGAAAGTCTAGGATTATGAGACATACAAGTATTACTTGAAGACCTGAAGAATGTGATGAAGTAACAAGCTACAACGACAACATCATCCTTCATATTAAGGTTAGTAATATTTGACTTGAGCTATTTCATTCCTAACGTATTTTTCAAGTCGTGCTATATTGAAAACATAACTGCGAAGCTGTGAATGATTATACTCTAGTTAGACATAGTATTAAGGAATTATAATACGAAGTATAACGCTTATCTTTTGAACTTCGTATATATGATATCAACATAATCGTATGAATGCTATTGTGATTATGTGTATGGGTAAAGGTGAAGATTTCATCCTAGGAAACAATGTTTACATTTGTTTAAAAGAAGTACATTCATGAACTTGTTTTATGAATCAAAAGGGAAATCGCTAGGCTTATTGGTATTGTTATTCATTGCATATCTTTGGATTACCAATATGTGTGA
>JAJJMB010014714.1:0-10177 GCA_023531105.1 Papaver atlanticum | reverse complement strand
AGAAGGGATTAGGCATTCGTCTCTAAGACCCATTTGCTTGAATGTTTCATAAAACAAGATTTCGACAGAACTTCCTCCGTCTATTAGTATTTTAGGCATGGCCCATGGCAATACCTTAGGCTTTTCTTCCTCGCCCTCCTGCTCAGGCAGTGCGATAGCCATCGTAACCACTAGTGGATCGTTGTGGTTTCGTCCTTCATCTGGTGCCTCCGAGGCTGAAAAACTGATAGGTATTTTCATCCACTCCTGCATAGGAGGTTCTTTTGCCACACTGAAGACTTCGTCACCTTTGAAGTTTCGCTTGTGGATTCGTCCTGTAATACTTCTTTCAAGTGTGGGAGCAGTGATAGCTGAGTGCGATATCGTATTGCATCCCAAGTATTGTGCCTCGTGTGGTATTTATATGTGATGTACGGGTGTTCCCACCATTGGTTGGATCGCTGGCTGTGCGATGTACTCCTTGAGTTTTCCTTCATCAATCATGTCTTGCACCATCTTCTTCAGATATCTGTACGATTCCGTCGTGTGGCTATAGAACTGGTGAAACTCGCAGAAGTCTGTTCTATTCTTAGCGCGCTCGGGATGCTGTCCTCTATTCTATGGGTATGTGATCTTACATTTCCCATCGATCTTCTTAAAGATCTCGGATATAGGTGTGTTTAGTTTCGTGTAGACTAGGTCTACGAACTTTCCCTTCTTTTGTAGGGCTTGGTCTCGCCCTTTCCATCCTCCACTTCGATGTTTATCGAACTGGGTAGATCCGTTGTTGGATCGCCCTGCTCCTTGGGCTAACGCTTGAGGGTTCTATGGTTCTACCATATTTGCTCCTCTATTGGTTCCTTTTACCAATTTGTCATAAGTACCGTCTTGGAGTTCTTCAAGGGCTATGTAATCCTCTTGAATCTCTCTTAGTTTCCCTAGATTGGGTGGCATGGTCTCGTACATGCGGACAAATATGGGGTCGGTCTTTCTTAGACTATTTTTAAAGCCAAAGATCGCGAAGGCCTCTGGGACTCTTCCTATCTCGGCACATAATTTTCTCCGACGAGTTACCAGAGAGCGGAGCGACTCGTTCGGTCCCCTGGCTAACTGGAACAACATGTCAATTTCGGGTTTGACTCGGCTGTTATGTATGTATGTTTCTAAGAACAACTCGGATAGATGGTCAAACGATTTAACCGATGCGTTTGGCAGGTCATTGAACCACATTAGGGCCTCGTCTTTTAGACTGGATGGAAAGAACCTACACCTCACTAACTCGTAGTGACTCCACTATGTAAGTATCATGCGGTAGGATCTGAGATGTTCGATTGCATCGCCGGTCCCATTGAAGGGAGTTGCAAACGTTAGGAACGAGCATTTCCTCGGAAATGGTTGGGCTAGTAGAATCTCCGATAAGGGATACTGCCCAGCCTCTTGCAATACTTCCTTCAACTTTTTCCCTTCTTGTTTTCCTGTAGCCCCTCTGCACATCGCTTTGAGTTGACAGAGTCGGGCTTGTAATTGGTCATCATTGTGCCTCGTTTTGGCCTTCTTCCTTCGTCCTTGCGCTCTTTTGGGTGAGTAGGAAGCTTCTGGACGACGATATCTTGATCTCCCTGAATCCTCATACGATTGCTCGGCGTACGTCACTATTTTAGAACGAGTTGACTTTAAAGTTTCCCCTCGCTTGGGGTCTATGACTGCGCGGTTCTCGGCCGTGCAGTTGGTTTTTACTTCGTCCTCCTTTTTATTTTCTTGTCTATGCTTGGGATCGACATCAGATGATCCCTCGGACGGGCTTTCTTCCTCGTTTAGGACTTCTCAGCTTTCTTTCGGAAAGCGCTCTCCTATTTCCTCGTCCGAGGTGTCAGGGATATGCACTCGCTCATCATCTTGTAAGTTCTCAAAAGGATTCTCCTCCTCGGGGGTCTCCTCTATGGTAGTGAGTGGCACCTTTTTTTTTTTTTTGCGTTTCAACCTGCGGTTTCTCCGTTCTAGCCTCCTGTTACGTCTCTCTAACTTTTTCATTCTCTCATCCTTCGTCTCTTGAGCTTTCAGGATGGCTGCGATAGTAATAGCGCTATCGCCGAGGTTAGAAGGTTATCCTTCCTTTTCCTCATTGTTTACTGCTTGCCTTGGCAAACAATTCAACCCTCCTGGTTGAGTTTAATGGATATCATTCTGTCTTTCGAAGGGATTTCCCTCTTCGTCAGAGCTAGAGTTATCGGTTAACCCCTCCCGATATTGGTTATCGGGTTGTCCCTCTCCTGGGAGTACACCGTAGTGCATAGTTTCACCGAGCTCCATCTCGTCTAGGCCTCCAGATAGGGCTCCACCATTTTCACCTTGGCTCGTGCGAGTGGATCGTCTCGTCACCATCGCCTTACCTGCGATATATGCAATAATGCTCAACTTGTCTTTTCTTATAGAAAAGTGGGACCCTAGATTTGCAGGTCACGTGCAATTACTAGGTCATAGTTCAAACTGGACAGATAAGTACAGGAAGACTTAGCAGTAAATTTTGGAGACATGCGAAGATGTCAAAACATTCCCTACTTGCACAAGGTTTCGGTGATGGGGAAAATGTGTTTTGCTTGTCTCTCTACTTGAGAAAAATACCTCCATCTACACGTCATACCTTTACTAGGAAAAAGCCAAGTTTATGACTATTGAGCATATCTTCCCTTTTTAGGAAATATTTCTCATCATCTTTAAACTTTTGATTTTGAACAAACTTTGAGTTTGATAAATGATTATGCACTCATTAACCCTTCCCCTTGACTTAGAGTTAGATTTCTAAGAAGAAGATTGTGGATTATCTTGAGTTTCTTAGAAGATGAAGAACATCATGAACAATTCGTCTTTTCAACTTTCATAGGACAATATTTTCCCTTATGAAGTTTACTGACTAAAACTTCTTCCCAACCCTTTCATGGAGGAGATCGTTTGAGCGCCGAAGTGTTTAAAACTCCATTTTCACTCCGATCTTCAACTCTCCTGAGCATATTGAGGAAGATATAAAAAACCCTAAAAGGATAAAATTTTTGAAGAAAATTAGTGAAAAGGATGTAGATTTGTTGATTTTGAGGGTCTTCAAGACTTCACAGATCGTGTAGGATGTGTTGAGTCCGAGCTCTACTCATAAATTCTAACAGAGTTCTACACAATGACATGAAAGCCACTTCTCTCAAGGAGATTATGAAAACAATATAGAGTTGTTACTAGGGAGGTAGAATAGATCTTCATACCTCCCTGTTTCTAGCGCCAAAATGTAGTTGCATCTTTTCTGATGACTACACCCAAGTAGATCTAAAGGCTATAAAGCTACTAACATTCAAGACTCAAAGACAAACATAATGTAAAGAACATGAAAGTAAAGATTAACACAAGATTATAACGTGGTTCGGCCATGAAGACCTACGTCCACGGGAAAGAAGATGTTTTCTTTATTGATTAGGGTCTTACCCTTGAAAGAGCTACAAATATAACTTAGATTTCTCACTCTCTTTATCTAGATCTCTCTCAGGAATTCTCTGTAGAAAGACCATCTAGTATTACATAAGTTGTCCATTTCCTTCTACAAGGACTGGTATTTATAGGAAAGTTGGACTCGTGAAGGCCTAGTCTCGCCGAGCTGATGGAGCTATCGTCCATCTCCTTGTTGCTTCGGACGAACTCTATACTATCCCTCGTGATGCCATGCTTGGTTCTCCCTCCGAGTTATCTCGCCCTGTTTATCATCGTGTAGCTCCTTCTTGGAGATCCTCGTGCTGTGTCACCTCTTGGTTGTAGTATAGATCGCCCGAGCCTTATGGTACGATGTAAATTCGCCCACATCTCTTCTGATCCTTCATTAAATATAGTCCTTCTTTTTAGACTTGACCGTATGGATCGATTAGACCACTCCTCACACGCGTCATTCATGTAACGCTTGTAGCAGATGTCTCGATTCAGATGAAATCAGCTTTATAGAGTATGATTCGATGTTTCCACCTTATCGTCTTATCATGAGATTATCCCTTGGGATGTTGGCACGTGGCCATCGGGTATTTTACCCTCACAAACGGAGTACACCAAATCACTACCAAGATTGCTTAGTTGTTAAGCTATAGGTTGTAGTATAGGCACGTGGGTGTGTCTTTCTGTCAGAGGTAGCTGAGCAGTCTGCACAACTTTTAGTACGAAGGTGCAGTCATCAACCACGTGGGATCAGAGTACATGGCATCCTCTGACTGGCGAAGGTACGCGGCCAACAAAGGTTCAACTTGTACAGAGGATTTACAGTTCACGATGGCACGTGGAAGACGCTAAGGTGGCATCCTATGACTGGCGAAGGTACGCGGCCAACGAAGGTACAACTTGTACGGAGGATTCACAGTTCACGTTGGCACGTGGAGGATGCTAAGGTGGCATCCTCTGATTGGCGAAGGTACAACTTGTACGGAGGGTTCACAGTTCACGATGGCACATGGAGGAAGCTAAGGTGGCATTGTCTGATTGGAGATGGTGGGCGGCCAACGAAGGTACTAGATTGACCAAGGGCCATCAGATCTCGATGGAACATAAGACATCAAAGATATCTATGATGCATGTGGAGCTATAAATACCCATCCTCATCTCAAGAGAAAGGGGACAATTGGGTTGGTTAGGAATTAAGGAAAAACTCTCTCTCTACTATTTTACTTTAGGAGCTTCATACTCTCTTTAATGGAGTTCTTCCACCCATTTGTAACAAGATCAATAATAAACTTATGATCTTTACCCGTGAACGTAGGTTAAGATTAACCGAACCACGTAATCTCTTGTGTGATCTATCAACTTAGTTGCACTTACATTATGTTCTTACTTAACTATTTACTTACTGAGTTATCTCTGTTCTATGAGTTATCTCTGCTTTCTGAGTTATCTCTGTTTTCTGAGTTATCTATTTATCTGAGATATCTCTTTATTTAGCTTATTTGCTTACTCGTCTCTGTTTTACAGAGATACCTTTGTTTTCTTAGCATCTTCTCTTGCGAAGTATCTTTACTTCCTTAGTATATGGTCTTCTGAGTGGATCTTATTTCGAACATACCTTTTATTTACTCAACAGTATCAGTTAAACTGAGGTATCCATACTACTTAGCATCGGATTCTCTGAGCTGTTCATATTACGTAGACTATGGGAAAATTAGTAGTCACAGTTTGGCGCTAGAAACGAGCTGGACCGAAAAGCTCCCGATTTTCGTTATTTTTGCTATTTCATCTTCTATTTTCTTTAGATCTTCGTTGGAAGATCGGATCTAAGAATAAGAGAGTTGGATCTTACTTTCGAGTAAAGATTTATCATTCTTTGAAAAGTTTTTCGAGTATTAAACCTTGAAATCTTACGGATCTACAAAAAGTGGTTATGTGACACCATTAAAAACACTTTTCAAAGCTCAAAAAGCTACTATTTTATTGATATTTGCTTACTCATGAGCAAACCTTCCATTAATCTGGATACCTCCGTTTCCGAAGGAACCTCAGTAAAAGTGTTGGAGTAAAATCCCTAAGGTTATTTATGAGCTGAGGGTCGTTTTCTTTAGCAGACGCCTTCTTTTACTCAGGTTGCGGTATTCTCTGTCACTTTTTAATATTTGAGCAAACCTTTTCTGGATCTGGATACCTCCGTTTCCGAAGGAATCTCAGTAAAAGTTTTGGAGTAAAATCCCTAAGGTTATTTATGAGCCGATGGTCGTTTTCTTTCGCATATGCCTTCTTTTACTCATCTTGCAGTACTCTCTGCCATTTTTGAATCTGAGGTTCATTTTGGAACTAAGTCCCAAACATTGGACAATTCTATTAAATACGAACTCAATAAACATATCTCTGTTAAGTTTTATACTAAACTTTTAATTTTTTTAATTTTTTTTATTTCCGTTATGGGGCTACTAGGAACGTACCCTACCCCTTTTTCTCTTTACTCTCAGGAAACGGAAACACGAAGGTCAAAATTACGAAACCTTGGAGCAAAAATAAAGCTTATCTTTGGCTCAAATGTATTTATATACATTCTCAATAGCCAAAGACTATTACGAAGGCTTCCCTTGGCTCATACGTACCTAAGTACGAGCATCCGGGGCAAAGATGAAGCTTATCTTTGGCTCGAATGTATTTATATACATTCTCAACAGCCAAAGACAATTACGAAGACTGCATTTGGCTCGTACATATCTAAGTACAAGCAGCCAAGGGAAAATACGAAGCTTATCTTTGGCTCGAATGTATTTATATACATTCTCAACAGCCAAAGACTATTATGAAGGCTGCCCTTGGCTTATACGTACCTAAGTACGAGCATCCAGGGGCAAAGATTGAGCTTATCTTTGGCTCGAATGTATTTATATACATTCTCAACAGCCAAAGACAATTACGAAGACTGCCTTTGGCTCGTACATATCTAAGTACGAGCAGCCAAAGGAAAATACGAAGATTATCTTTGGATCGAATGTATTTATATACATTCTCAACAGCCAAAGACTATTACGAAGGTTGCCCTTGGCTCATACGTACCTAAGTACGAGCATCCAGGTGCAAAGATGGATCTTATCTTTGGCTCGAATGTATTTATATACATTCTCAACAGCCAAAGACAATTACGAAGACTGCCTTTGGCTCGTACATATCTAAGTACGAGAAGCCAAGGGAAAATACGAAGCTTATCTTTGGCTCGAATGTATTTATATACATTCTCAACAGCCAAAGACTATTATGAAGGCTGCCCTTGGCTCATACGTACCTAAGTTTGAGCATCCAGGGGCAAAGATTGAGTTTATCTTTGGCTCGAATGTATTTATATACATTCTCAACATCCAAAGACAATTACGAAGACTGCCTTTGGCTCGTACCTATCTAAGTACGAGCAGCCAAAGGAAAATACGAAGCTTATCTTTGGCTCGATTATATTTATACACATTCTCAACAGCCAAAAACAATTACGAAGACTTCTCTTGGATCGTACTTATCTAAGTACGAGCATCCAGGGGAAAAGATGGAGCTTAACTTTGGCTCGAATGTATTTATACACATTCTCAATAGCCAAAGACAATTACGATGACTTCTCTTGGATCGTGCATATCTAAGTACGAGAAGCCAAGGGTAAAAACGAAGCTTATCTTTGGCTCGAGTGTATTCATATACATTCTTAACAACCAAATACAAAAACGAAGGCCGTCCTTGGCTCGTACGTATCTAAGTAAATGAATCCAGGGAAAAAAAATGAAGCTTATCTTTGGCTCGAATGTATTCATATACATTCTCAATAGCCAAAGACAATTACGAAGGATTCCCTTGGCTTGTACGTATCTAAGTACGAGTATACAGGGGAAAAAACGGAGCTTATCTTTGGCTCGAATGTATCTATACACATTCTCAACAGCCAAAGACAATTGCGAAGGCTTCCCTTGGCTCATACATATCTAAGTACGAGCATCCAGGGGCAATAGCGGAGCTTATCTTTGCCTCGAGTATATTCATATGGAAATCAAGGGAGATCAACAGGATGCAAGGCTATGCAACCTAGAGGAGGTAAGGCTGAACGAAAAAAGAGTCGCCGAACAACAACATGGAAGGAAAAGAAGAAGGGAGAATACCAACGAAGTGAAGAACGGAGACTTCAAGGTTCCCGGAGCCCCCTCGCCTAAGGATACAAGCACTAACAACGCTCCGGAGGATGATAGCTCCACCAAATGACAATTACATAAACGGAAGGTCATCGGAAGACTGTCCTTGGCTCGTACGTATCTAAGTGTGAGCAATTAAAGACGAATATGAAGCGTAAGGACGAAGGTTCAAAATAAAACTCGCATGGAAGGACAAAGCTTCGTTTGTCTAAAATTCTTAAGCTTATCACTTTACGAATTTCCGGGGGCAAAGGAAGGTATGTAGCATTAACGAAGATCAATCCCCCCAAACCGGACCTACAAACGAAGGTGGAGGTCATAATAATTTGACCCAAAGACATCAACAATGGTTGTATTTTTATAACTTAAGTATGAATCTGAAGGTATACAGGGGAGAGCGAAGCCCCTTAAAGGCAGACTCACCACCGTCAGGCATACATGTTAGCGAAGCCTGTTAAAGGCAAACTCACCATTGCAAAGAATAGGTTATTCAATCCAAAACTACAACAAAGCCCGTGTGCGTAGGTGTATGCATACTCAACGAGGTTACAACTGACGACGCATAAGCAGACGCAACCTCTCAACCACCACTACTGTGATACTCCCGGCCTATAAATGCACGAAGCCTGTATACATTTGTATACCCACAAGTTCAAAACTCAGACGCAATGATGAACAAAGTCTGTATGCATATGTATACCCCAAGCCTCAGCAATACCCTGACTCTCCCATCTGAGGAGCCTATGAAGTATCAAAGACTAGTGCAAGGGGCAGTTCGACGAAAGAAGAAATCCTTCAAGGCTAAGAAGAAGCAACAACTCAATCCTATAGGGTACCCTTCGAATACACAGGGTGCCAAAGGAATTTTTATTTCTATTTATTGCAGGAACGAAGCCTACAAGAGAAACTCAGTACAACCATAACGAAGCCTACAAGGGGCATCTTGCTACAAGCAAAGTACCCTGTGACACCTGGGACGAACATGTAGCTGATACAAACAAGGAGGAAACCTCACGGACGAAGGCTCCATAAATGCAAATACTTTTCCTTTCAAAAGCTGCAAGAACCAGCTTTCAAAATAAAAAGGGGGCAAAACATACATCTATCATGGCGCCTCCACAACAATCAGTTAAAAACAACAAATACATGTTGAAGGTAATACAATTGTATGGTATGCTTATATACGTAGCAATCAATATAAAGCTTGGATTTGGAATATAGCTTTTAATACGTGTGAAATGAAACAAACATGCAAAAACAAAGGGTTAGAACTGACACCCACCATCAGAATTGACGACAAAAACGAAGGGTTAGAAATGACACCCACCGTCAGAATTGACGATGAGGAAAGGCATAGCATAACTGCGTATATTTCAATCTCGGATCCTCAGGGCAAATGAATCCCACTAAGAGGTAAATAATAAGCAATATATCCCACAAATAGAGATACCTTGTCGAAGTAAAGCAGCCTTCGCACTGAACGCGTAGGGTTACAGGAAAATTATTGCCCACGTAGGGACCCTCGCCACCACGGTACCTTCTGTCCAAAGGATACTCTGGTGGGACGTTGAATGTTCCACCAAGGTTAATCATACCTTAGCACCGAGCGATGGCTTGATTGTGCGACAAACTAGACATACTATGTCATAAATATTGTGCAACAAAGCAAGAAAATGTTGTAACACACATAACCAAAAGGTGACAAATACCAAATGGCGTATGTACGTATTTTATTTATGCAGGTACAACAATACGGCAAAAAGCTTAACCAAAGATAAAGGTTCCAAAAGGTATACTTCCATTGCAAAGGTGTGAAGTTACAACAACGAAGGTACACCAGGAAACAACTCCATACCGGGCAAGTAAAGAGACATCTTAGAGTCACCTTAGCTGAAAGAAAAACAAAAAGGTAAATAATAAACACCTGAGCAATAAGTTCAAACTTAGCTTAAACTCAGCTACATGCTATGAGGGGATACCTTCTGGCCACGTTATATCTTGCTCGGGTGCCGACTGGTTCAAAATGATAGCAAAAATACCTAAGCAGCGAGCGAAGGCTCCGCTTTTAAAAGGGGTGAAAACCACTATCCCAGTCTCAGCTTTCATTAACGAAGGCGTGGACAAAAACATACATACATGCATACATGCATGCATACATACATACATATATACACATATATATACATACACACGTACATGCTTGCATACATACAAACAGTCATATATTTGTGTGATAATATTAGCATCAGAACCTTGTTCAATACTTAGAGGGTACCTCAGCAAATTGTTTCGAAGGTACCTCAGTAAATTACTTCGATACTTCAATACTTCGAGGGTACCTCAGTAAAATACTTCGATACTTCTCTACGTCGACAAACTACTTCAATACTTCGAGGGAACCTCAGCAAATTACTTTGAGGGTGCCTCAGAAAATTTCTTCGAGGGTATCTCAATAAATTACTTCGATACTTTTATACTTCGAGGGTACCTCAGTAAACTACTTCGATACTTCTCTACATCGACAAACTACTTCAATACTTCGAGGGTACCTC
>JAJJMB010014711.1:0-29337 GCA_023531105.1 Papaver atlanticum | reverse complement strand
GGTATGTAAGTTAGCAATTCGATGTCACCATCATGATTGATAAAATAGCACTCAAGAGATCAAAGTAGTGCTTCTATTGGTGGTAGGTTGGGTATCTCACCATTCTACCCGGAATTAACGTACGGTGACACACACTCTAAAAGAAAATATTTAGACACGCACAAAGAATTGAAGGTCGGTGCCTCACATTATGTAACAATAGGTAGTCTCCACTATAGGGGATCACAACTCTAATACCGAATTCAATCTGCACCTCATTTTCCACTGGAAATCTGGCATGGTTAAATCCAACTTTAACTCTCAAACAAGCAAGAAACCCGATCACGTTCTCTGGCATCTTTAAGTTCAGTCACTCTTGTGAGAATTTCGATGTAATCTTAACGACATGTATACTATGTGACTCTAAACTAACTACAAGTTGGAGTTTTTATTCAAATATATACAAAAAATTAAAATTTCTGACTCAAAAAGGCTAAAAACTCTATATGCAAAAGACTCCCCCACACTTAAACTTTACATTGTCCTCAGTGTGTAAAACCAAAAATTCTGACTTCTGACGTAACAGCAGATAAAACACAAAAACTGTACAAATTGGTAAGGAATTTGGAAAAATTCCATTTCACAAAAGTTGTTCACCTACGTCTTTTATACAAAGTATCAAAAGGGCACAATGTTTAGATAAACGGTCTGACAGTTATGGTCTCTGGACTGAACTACGTGCAGTCTGAATTTTTCTGACGAAAAGGTATTCGTCATAATTTTCTTCTAAAATAGATTCCGGACTCTATGAAATTAAACATGGGGATGTAAATATGATATGAAAACAATAAAAAAATAAAAATAAAAGGGATTAAGATACAAAACCTATGGGTTGCCTCCCATTTAGCGCTTGGTTTAAAGTCGTCAGCCCGACTTTCTTGTTATCGTCCATATACCAATAATCTATAAATCTGGTAGTCTTCCCATAAAACAATCTGCAATTCTAATATCAACTTCATGATGTGTATTGTAGTTGTAGTGGTAATAAGTTTCGATTCTCGAACTTGTGAAGGATAACTTTACACTTAAATTCAAAAATAAATAGAAAAATCACTAAAAATTATAGCAAACACTGACAAAGTTGATATCAATATTAAAAGAACACTGAGGCTGAGATTCCACTATTTTCCAAATTCAAAGTGATTTAATCTAGTATTTATATTCATGCAATTTTCTCGTTCAATTTGATTCTAAACTATTGCAACATGTAGATTTTCAAAATAACAAGTGTAAATCCGAAGCATAAAACATCAAAAACCTAGGTCCAAGAATGCTCTATCAAAAGAAATAACAATTGCTCAACAAAAATCAATCACACAATTTTCAATCAAGGCAAGTAATCATAAAATAATTGCAATAAAATAAATAAAATAGAATATACCACTCTTTGTTGGAAAAATAGCTTCCTCTATCGCCTCAGCAATGGGGTTTAGCTCCTCATATTAATCATGTTCTCAAAATACATGTTTATGGCTCAAAAATTGATTAAAAGGGAGAAAAGGGTATACTGTAGTCGCTGAAAGTCTAATACAGAAGACTGAATCGTTGCTGTAAGACTTCGGTGACTGCAGACAGGAGCGACTGTAACTCATTGTCACTAAAAATAAGTATGCCTCTGCGACTGACTCTGTGGGTCTTATGTTCTTCGTCTTCTTCTTCTTCAGCAGCAGCAGCAGAGTTTCTGTACTCGATTTTCTTCGCTTCTCTAGTGCTCTAAACTTCCCCTAAAGTGTTCCTTCCCCTTCCTTGGCCTCTCTAGAGCTTATATATACCTCACAGGTCGGTTTAACTCGATCAAAATCTCTTTTTCTTCCCCAAAAATAAAATTTTCTTCTCTGCCAAGTTTTGGATATTCTAACCTGTTTTATCACTTCACCTCCTTCCTGAATTATCGAAACTATCCTATTATTCTTCTACAAACAAATCCTTGCAATATATAACACGTAACTTCCAAATATAACTCGAAAATTTGCCTGTTTCCATTTTTATTTTTATTTTCTTCCCTGTTTTATCAAACCCGATCATTCAGCCCAAAACAGCCCATTCAATCACCCATACTTCGTCTGTTGATGGTTAAGAAGCAAGCCCAAGAAAAATCAGAGATTTAATCTCTTCATAGCTAGCCCAAAATCGCAAACTATATTCTGTTCTTCGTGCGCAGCGTTAAAAATATTTTCCCGCCAAAAATGAAATTTAAACGAAGGGGATGACCTCCCCTTATCCGGACCAGGGGTGAGAATAGCAAGTGGTCACCCCTTAGTAATTTGGCTGCCCCTTAGTAATTTTCTCCCATTGAGTGCAAAAACCACTTTTCGAGCCAATTTCACCGTAAAAGCCCATTTTTCCAAAAACACCTACAAGGGATAAAATACCAAAATTAGTACAAAAATGGGTACTAACACTATACATAAAAGAGATGAAAATAGACACATAAATGCGCCTATCACTTCACAAAAACATTAGCATAAGATATAAATAATGAAATTGTTATTTCTTGGAAGTTTCCCCCACACTTAGTCCTTTCTACACTTGGAAGTGGATAAAGAACATAAATATGGGAACTTCAAAAGGTTCCTCTTGGTGAACCTCTACAAAGCTAGAATCAAATACATCAAGTGGTAGATACTTAAAAGCAAAATAATCCGTTAAAACTTTGGAAGCACACAACTCCAATCCTAAGTGATGTCGATCAAAAGATTTAGAAATATGCAAAGGATTAGACAAACCTTCCATAATCTCTTGTATTATAGGATCCTCATCATTCTTAAAGAATTGCAATGAATTATTTACCTCGTTTGTATCGTGGTCCTCTATCAAACTATTTATCCATTATTCGTCAGTTTTTGCTTCAATAAAAATCTCAGCATCATTATAATCCTTGGCTAGCTCAATTGGGTCTTCCACAACTTCAACCAATTTGGTTTCATTCTTAATCTCTATCTCTTCAACAACCTCGTCATCGGAATCAGAATCATCTCCTACAAAGTCTAGTTCATTTTTGCAAATCCTAAAATCATTGTTTGAGTACGTTACACCATTTATAACAATGGTTATGTCATATCCATTCTCCTCCTTTTGAATAGGCGAGTGATCATTATAATGATCTGAAGTTGGAATAACTTTACCATTATTGCAAGGACTTTCCAAAGGTTGCTCATCTTCAAGATACTCATGAATCATATATCCATTATTGATCATGGGAACGTCAGAATTGATTTGGCTTTGAGGCCAAACTTCTTCCTTAGTTATTTCCTTCTTAATTCGATCCATGTCTCTTCTTAAGTTGTTAATAACCTATTGAAGTTCTTGAAGTGTATCTTCAGTCTTTTTGTTGTGTTCATCCAGCTGTTGGTTTTCCCGATCCAAACTATTCATAAATTGGTGCATTAGATCTTCGAGAGTAGAAGAACTATCTTTAGGAGCATAACTTTCCATAGTATGGTTGCGTTCATCCATCATTTGAATATGCTGGTCCAACTTTTGATTTTCCCGATCCATATTATCCATAAATCGGTGCATTAGATCTATAAGACTAGAATAATCGTGATTAGAAGCATAACTATCCCCCCATCCTTGTGGTTTTTCGCTTACATACCCGTCATAAGGTTGTTGATATGCATGAGAATAACCATAAGGTTCCGTAGGATATTGATCATGGCCAAAAGATTGGTTTTGATTATACCCATGGAATGGTTGGCAGTTATTATAATATTGAGATAGAAAACCATATTGATTACCACTGTTGTATGTCTGATCTTGTGCTCCGTACATGTTATATCCGTAAGGAAACATGACGACTCACAAGAACAAAAGAAAAAATCTAAAAACAAAAAAAAACAAGCTAAACAAATAACAAATCAATTAGCAACCGCTCCCCGGCATCGGCGCCAAAATTTGATGACTGTCATAGGCACAACAAATTAATTAAGATATATCCCACTAATTAACTGGTAATATAGCGGTAATAAGAGATCGTTCCCACAGAGAGCTGTGTAATTGATATGTTATTTAGTTCAACAAAATAATAAAAGACAAGGGGGATTGTTTGATTAAAGTAAAATAAAAAGATTAACAAATTAAAGAAAGAGATGATCAAGTAATCCTTCGCCGTTACCAAGCGATAACTGGATTAGTATACTTATCTATCTTCGTTAGATCCATTCATCACCAACCGTAGAATAGCAGGTACGCTTAGCTATCCCTAAAACTCCTTTTACCACGGATACGGAAGCTCTCTAATACCAGATTCTATCCAACCGAACCACCAAGTAGTAGCTCACTCAAGGTGTAATCCAATCGAATGCTTTAGGCTTTGTGAATTAGGTTGATCCCATTAGTTGAACTCTTAGCTCAAGGTCCACTTGTTGATGTTGTCTTCTCTCACAATTGCTCCACAGAATCCCTTTATAAGGTCTCGTGATTTCTACTTGTGTAGAGAGTCAATTGATGATTACTTATCTCATAACTTCTACTAGCAATAGAACAATCAATAGACTAATCTAATATGCATCCCAAATCAATCTAAGAATCATTCATCAACCCTAAATAAAGTTAAAAAAGTGGGGGTACAACAACCTCACCCAATATTTCGCTTAGCAATCTTATGGACTAACTCCAATATACTTTTAAGAGAATCAACTAGACAGTCAGACTAAATCTTAATAAAAAGTATATCAAAGAGTTATATCTCAACTTCTCGATTCAATCCTTACTCAAACAAATAGAAATTTACGAGCCTGATTGAATACAAGAGAAATACCTTGAACGGTACCAAAGACCAATGTTCAAGGATCAATCAATTTCAATCAACAACCAAAGGTTGGATTTACCAATTGATCGATACAACGCACAACCTGTGATATTTCAATTATATAACAAAATATAATGCGGAAAAGAAATAACACAGACACCAGAAGTTTTGTTAACGAGGAAACCATAAATGCAGAAAAACCCCAGGACCTAGTCCAGATTGAACACAAACTATAATAAGCCGCTACAGACACTAGCCTACTACAAACTAACTTTGGTCTGAACTGTAGTTGAACCCCAATCAATCTCACACTGATCCAAGGTACAGTTGCGCTCCTTACGTCTCTGATCCAAGCAGGATACTACGCACTTGATTCCCTTAGCTGATCTCGCCCACAACTAAGAGTTGCTACGACCCAAATTCGAAGAATTTAATAAACAAATCTGTCTCACACAGAAAAGTCTACAAGATTAGATAAATCTGTCTCCCACAGAAATACCTACGAGTTTTGTTCCGTCTTTTGATAAATCGATGTGAACAGGATCCAATCGATAACCTGGACTTATATTCCCGAAGATCAGCCTAGAATTATCAATCACCTCACAATAATCTTAATCGCCTAGCGAAACAAGATATTGCGGAATCACAAACGATGAGACGAAGATGTTTGTGACTTCTTTTCTATCTTGCCTATCGGAGAAATTAATCTCAAGCCAATCTTACGATTGTACTCAAATACGATAGAAACAGCAGATCAGATCACACAACTACACAGAAAATAGTTGGGTCTGGCTTCACAATCCCAATGAAGTCTTCAAGTCGTTAATCTACAGGGTCTCGATAGAAACATAAGGTTAAAGGAGAATCGACTCTAGCTTATATAACTAGTATCACATAGGAGTTGTGGGGATTAGGTTTCTCAGTTGCTAGAGTTCTCCTTTATATAGTCTCCAAATCATGGTTTGCAATCTAAGTTACCTTGGTAACAAAGCATTCAATATTCACCGTTAGATGGAAACCTGATTAGATTCAAGCTAATATCTTTCAACCGTTAGATCGATCGATCTGGAGGGACTCGAATCAGACTGAGTTGTGCTATGCGAATTGGCGACCAACTCAATCTCTTTTTTCTTCATTTTTGATTTCGATTTCAGCGTTCTTCGTCATTAATTCAGGTGACCTCAATCTAAATCTCAATGATTAGCGTTAGAATTTTCTTCTAGTTTTAGTTATCAGTCTTTATTTCAAGTGGTTTTCATCAAAATTTCATGGAAAATAATTCAAACCTAGAAATTGATCCTTCTATTGTCGATCTTAATAATTCTGTGAATCTTAATGTTGAAAAAAGTCCTTCAATAGATCTTGTTAATGGTACTGAAGATAGATGCGCTGTTTGGAAATTTTCTTTAATTGGTCGTCTCGATTTACTTCGGATGAAATTTTATGATGCTATTTTAAATCTGAAATCTCAGTGGAAATTAGTTGGTCAATGCAAAATTATACCATTGGGGAAAGGTTTTTTCACAATCAAACTTGATAATGAGAAAGATCAAAGCTATATTAAAGCAGGGGAATGGGAAGTATTCAATCAAACGTTATGGATTCGTAATTGGATACCGGATTTTCGTCCAGAATTACATAGAACATCTTCTGCAAGGGTTTGGGTTCATTTTCCTGGTCTTAGCTTGGAGTATTGGGATGAAAAAACTCTATTCACCATCAGTAAAGCATTAGGGGATCCAATAAAACTTAATCAAGCATCACTGAACTTTGAAAATGGATTATATGCAAGAGTTCTTGTTCAAATTGATTTAACAAAGAAAATACCACACAAACTATGGATTAAAACAAAGTTTGGTGGTTTTATGCAAGATGTATTACTTACAAAGTTGCCAAAGTTCTGTCATCACTGTAAAATAGTTGGACATTTACAAACTAAATGCAGGGTGAAGAAATCAGCTGAAGCAGAAGCAAGTAAAGAACAAGCACAACAAAGGGCTTCTTCAGCTACTTTTATGCCAATATCTCCAATGCAGAATTTATCTAAAGCAAGGAAAAATACTTCATCTACTTCACATGTTGCCACAACAACACCAAAAACAGTACCTCAAAAGGAAGGAGTTAAGTTTGATATTTGTTATACTCCAGTCACAAAAATTTATCAGCTCACAGAATTACCTCAAAATCATAATGAAAACCTTAATCTATCTTCTGGCAGATTTGAATCTCTTAATTCTGTGATAGAAGAAGAAATTGAAATACATATGAGTGCAGGAGAAGAGAATATTGATCCAATAAAAATTCTACAAATTGCTGAGGATAATGCAGTGGAGAAAAGTGTCATCAAATATATCAATGGCAAAGATGGGTCAGTATCATAGGAAAGAGTTCCAACTACTTTTTGGTCTAGAATTATCCAAAAACCATCTTCATCTAACACAAGAACTAATCCAGATGAGCAACAAAAGGAAGCTGCACCAAAGGTAAAAACTCAGCAAGCTACTACTAAATACAACTTTAGGAAAAATCAAGGAAAAGGAGGTACTAGGGACCTCCATTCTTTGCAATGAAAGTATTATATTGGAATATCAGGGGCCTCAGAAGACCTAGGGCTCAAGATAAACTGCGGTCTTTAATAAATCAATTTCATCCTTCTTTAGTCTTTATAGCAGAACCTAAAGTAGTTTGCAGTGCAAGTTTTTGCAATAAATTGAATCTACCAGAGATGCACAATATGGTTATTCATAATTCAATATCAAATAAAAAAGGAAACATTTGGTTGTTTTGGAATAAACACTTGCCTATACCAACTGTTGTATCAATGTCAAGTCAGATGATAACAGTCAGCATTGGAGGTACTCTGGTTTCAGGTGTTCATGCCCATGTTGGTGCAGTGCAAAGAAGATTCTTGTGGTCTGAGATGGAAGTAATAAGTGATTTACAAAAACCTTGGCTTGTCATTGGTGATTTCAATGCCATTACAACATCTGAAGAAAAAATAGGAGGAAGGCCAGCTAATACAAGAAACATGCTTGAGTTTAATACTTGTTTAGACAAATGTGAATTACTGCAATCTCCTAAATCTGGTTTGGAATTCTCTTGGTCAAATTGCCAGCATGGTGCAAGTAGAATATTATGCAATCTTGACAAAGCAGTTTTCAATAATTTATGGCTACAAAAACATGAAGGTTGGGGATATAAAGTTAGAATGAGAATAGCTTCTGATCACTCTCCACTCTTGGGAGGATGTGTTAGTTGTCCTAAACCAAAAAATGTTCCACAAAAGTTTCATAAGATTTGGATTGACCATCCTAATTTTATGGAAGTAGTCACTAAAAGATGGTCTGAAGAGGTTATAGGTGATCCAGCTTTTGTGTTTCAGAGCAAATTAAAAAAACTAAAAAAGGTATTGGTAGAATGGAATTGGAAGGTGTTTGGTAATGTAAATGTGCAAATTAAAGAAGCAGAAATAGAAGTTCATGAAGCAATGAAGAGATCTGATGATAATCCACTTGATGAAGAGCTCTTTAACAATTTGGTAAAAGCTGAAAATAAATTAAACTCAAAGGAAGTGCAGTTAAGTACAATGTTGAAAATCAAAGCTAGAACCAAATGGGTCAAGGAGGGTTCAGCTAACACAAACTTCTTCTATACAAATCTGAAGGTAAGGCAAGCTAAAAACTTTATCAGTGAATTGGAGAACAACAATAATGAAATTGTCACAGATCAAGGAAAAATTGCAGAAATTCTCATAATTTTTTTTGAGGAAAATTTCAAGTTTAAGGAAGTGGATATTTCAAACTCATTGCTAGATGTCATTCCAAAAGAAGGTTTATCCCAAAGGGTTTAAATTCTAATTTTCTAGTGCTTCTGCCAAAGGTTGAAGGTGCAAGATATCCCCATCAATTTAGACCAATTGGTCTTAGCAATGTGAGCTTTAAAATTTTTACCAAAATCATCACAGCAAGAATGGCAAGTCTTATGAATAAACTCATTTCTCCACAGCAAGCAACATACATTAAAGGAAGAAACATACAAGACCAAATAGTTCTTGCTTCTGAGATGATAAATGAAATTAAGAAGAAGAGAAGATGTGGTAATGTTGGACTTAAATTGGACATATCCCAGGCTTATGATTCGGTGAGCTGGAAGTTCTTATTTCAAGTGTTACTAAAATTTGGATTCTCAGATGATTGGTGCAAGTGGTTATGCACTCTGTTTGAATCAGCTAAAGTCTCAGTAATGATAAATGGTGGACCTAATGGCTTCTTCTCAGTTGGTAGGGGGCTAAGACAAGGAGACCCCCTATCTCCAATACTTTTTGTAATTATGGAAGATGTTCTTAGTAGAAATGTATCAAAATTGGTAGCTGAAGGCAAGATAAGCCCAATGGTAATAAGAAATGGGATTCATCCTTCTCATATGTTCTTTGTTGATGATGTCTTTATTTTTTGCAATGGAGCAAAGAAAAGCATTCAGAATCTAATGAAGCTCTTAGAAGAATACCAGAAAAGCTCAGGTCAAATAATAAACAAAAGTAAAAGAAACTCTTTGTGGATGGAACAACTGCAGCAAGGACAATGCAAATTAAAGAATTGGTTCAAATGGAAGTAAGTACTTTACCTGACAAATACTTGGGAGTAATTTTACAATCTGGTAGAGTAAAATTTTCAACAATATGGCCAATGGTGGAGATAATGCAAAAGAAATCGGCTATTTTGAAAGGTAAATTGCTATCATTAAAAGACAGACTAGTTCTAATAAAGTCAGTACTCTGTAGTATACCAATCTATAGTATGTCTGTATACAAGTGGCCAGCATCAGTGATCAAAATCTGTGAGAGGATAATTAGAAATTTTGTATGGTCAGGTGATGGGGAAACTAGAAAATATAAAATTCTTTCATGGAAGAAGGTTTGTTCTCCTTACCGTGAAGGAGGTTTAGGATTACAAAGACTAGAAGTACTTAACAAAGCTCTACTGATGAAATTTCTATGGAGAATAATGAATTCTGGAGCAGAATGGGCTTTATTCATAGAAGCTACATTCCAAGATAAACAACATTTACTTTCATCAATTTGGCCAGGTTTAAAATGTGCATGGAATCACTTAAAGGATAACATAAAATGGTGTTTAGGAGATGGTCAAAAGATATCCATTTGGTTTGATTCTTGGATATGCAATGTTCCTCTAATAGAAGAAGTTGGATACACTGACTATGTTAAAGCTCACATCATCATGAAGGTGTCAGATTTAAATTTTGATGGAAAATGGAATCTATCTGAACAGATGAAGCAAATACTTTCATCTTATACATTACCTGAAATTGGTATAAGACATGATTGCTTAATCTGGAAAGGTGATATAAAAGGTAACTTCACAACTTCCTCTGCAATTAATATACTGAGAACTAAAGAACCTCCTTTGCATTGCTATAAGAACATATGGAATTCATATCTACATCCTTCTATAGCAAGCAACATTTGGAAAATTATTCAAGGCATTTATGTTGATGACTCAGTAATGATTGAAAGAGGTTATGAATTAGCTTCAAGATGTTGCATTTTTGAAGAAGACCAAGATAATATGCATCACTTGCTGTGGGAATGCAAATTCAGTAAAGAGATTTGGAAATGAGTATATTCTATATTAAATTTCAAAATTCCAACCTCTTTTGAAGATATGTGGAGTACTGCAAAAGGTAAGAGTCCATTTATTAAAGAATGCTGGATTACTGCTGCTTGTGCAATTGTTAAGGAGCTGTGGTTCCAAAAAAACAAAATGTGGTTTGAACAAATAAAATCAAATACTCAAAATTTTAAGAGCAGAATTAAGAAGGCAGTGTATGAAGGAGGGTTCAGAATCAAAGGCAACAAGTGGAATAATGACTATGATGATCAGGTAATTCTCTTTTTTAATCTGGGACCAAGAAGAATTAAATATCAATGCATTAAATCTTGCTTATGGATTCCACCAAATGATGGGTTTGTTATGGTTTGCTGTGATGGAGCCTCCATTGGAAATCCAGGGGCATCTGGTTTTGGTGTAGTAATAAGAGATCATCTGTGTCAAGTGATGGGAGCTATATCTGGAGGCATAGGTGTTGCTACTAATTACATTGCAGAGGTATATGCAGTCATTTGTGCAGTTGAGTTGGCTGTAGAATGGAATATTCAAGACATAATCCTTAACTCAGATTCCAAAACAGTAATAGCTGATTTTGCAGAAAACAGAATGCCATGGTTTGTAAGGATGAGAGGGCAGAAGACAATAAGTAGCATTCAAACAATAAAATTCTGGCACAGTTTCAGAGAGATTAATTTCTCTGCAGATACAGCTGCTAAAAGGGGTGCCAAAATGGCTGCAGGTCAAAGGAAAGTTTTTTATGGAAGGCCAAGCTTCTTAGCAAGAATAGAACTACCCAAAGTTGAGTACTACATATTTTGCTAAATTTTCCTTTTAAAGTCTATGTAGTTGGCTTTCTTTTTTCTTCATTTATTGTCTTGTAATAATTTAAAACCATTTTTTCTATTAATAAAATGAATGGGATTCAGAAAAAAAAACACGTTAGATCGAACTTAGCTTGTCATACATAAATGAAATGCACGTTCATTTAGGTTTGTGTAACCGTACCTAAACGTGTACACCTAGTTGGTTCAACAGTAGTTAACCAATGGTTAGCCATATGAGCTCTTTCATATCAACCTTATTCATCTTCACCATAACTAGTTCAAGTGACTTAAATGAACTAGTTAGAGAGTTGTTCAATTGCTTAGATCTCATAGAAGTATACAAGACACAATCGAAGCAAAAACGATTTTCATTCACTCGAATCGATTCATGAACATTATAGCCGCGGTTTGCAAATATGCATTCCTTAATTTATAAATGTCTTAGTTCACGAATAAACCGTTTTTAGAAAATAACCCACTTAAGCACGCATACGTGTACGCATACTTAAGTACCCGGACTGAGCTTGTTTTCATTTCACAAACTCCAACAGAAATTCACGGGATGTGAACTTCCGACAGGACGCGTAAAGGTAAGCGGACTTAGCTCCGGTTATCCTAAACAATAAAGTACGCATACTTTGGTTCAAGGATTTTGGACTTACACAAGTATGAGTTCACATACAATGTTTAAATCAATTCAAGGTTATATATTCTAAACTCTCATTTCAATCATTGAAACATTCTTAGAGGATGTTATATATAGCAGTTATTCACACACTATTTTTCATCAAAGCGATTTTCAAGAGATTGAAACAATAACATGACTTTCGTCACGAGTAAAGATGAACTCGGCCAAAGCGAAAGCTTACACAACACATATTTCGAGAAAAATATAAGCGAGATAAACTCGGCTCAAAATAGCAAATGTGTATGATCGAAGTCTATATAGCAATACGACTTTTGTCTCAAGATAGGAGATAGAGTAGATAGACTTTTGAGTGATAGATAAGTTCAAGTCTCCACATACCTTTTTTGCAACTAAATTTGACAAACAAGCTTGAGATAGCAATGCTTGCGAGTTCGACCAAGCAGTGCTCTAACAATCTCCCCCTTTGTCAATATTAGTGACAAAACTATCAATACATATGGAATACAAAATAAATAAACTTTGCAGCTTCTCATCGACATACATGATCTCCTTGGTTCTTCAACATTACTCGAAATCTTCGTCACTTCCAAGTGCTCCAATTATTCCAAAGATATTCAATGCAGCATCACCGTTGTTGAAAATCCGTAGCCATAACAATGAGAAAACAAAAGCTCTCAATCATTGTTACACAGTGTCATAGTATTATTATGCAGCATCAAAGTTCAATTGTATCATAACTTAGACAACAATACTATGGTGATATGTATCACTCCTCCTTAGTCAATACTCCATCTCACATGGAAACCACTCCCCCTTACATAATGATCCGAAAACCATATGTATTTGTAGTGTGAACTACACATTAATTCTCCCCCTTTTGTCAATAAAATTGGCAAAGGTACGAAAACTAGTGGGATCCTAATGAAATTTCCATAGTGACATTTCATTACCAAAAGAAAGTACATACCAACTTTTTAGATGCAATCATATAGACGAAACTAAATGCATTCATCAATGAGTTTATAAAGATACAAGATAACCCCTATAATATTCCACAGCCGCACTCC
This sequence comes from Papaver atlanticum, assembly GCA_023531105.1. Lineage (NCBI taxonomy): Eukaryota > Viridiplantae > Streptophyta > Magnoliopsida > Ranunculales > Papaveraceae > Papaver > Papaver atlanticum. The sequence goes on along the minus strand of JAJJMB010014711.1, from coordinate 16,381 downwards.
CCATAAAGATTTGGCAATTAAGCACAAGTTCAATTAAGAACTCTCCCCCATAAAATGTCATTCCCGAAAGAACAACAAGAGCGACCTTACTTTCACAAGAAAAGAAGGATTTCTTTGGACATTAACAAATCACATGAAACATGAATTTGTATCCAAAAAATCTCAATTAAATTAACCACAAGAGAACCCATTATTAATTTAATCGGAAATGCTCACATAAGAGAACTTACGGAGCCGTACAGTATATACATAAAAATATTGATCAGGGAAGATCAATACTGCGAAATAAACAAAGATTCATTCTATTCTTTATCACCGAAGATCAATACTGCGAAATAAACAAAGATTCATTCTATTCTTTATCACCATTTGCACAATGACATAATAGACTTAATCTTTGTAAACAAAAGCTCATCCTATCTTCCATCAATATTTGCATAATGACATAATAGGCTTATATTTTGTTTCTCAAAAGTTCATTCAATCTTTTATCAATACTTGCATATCAACATATGAAGGACTTAACTTTTGACCACGTATGGGACAATCACAGTTCACGGACGCAAACACACATATCCAATAACAAATTGCAATATATAAAACCTTAAAGATTAATAATGCAAAATCATCTTCCAAATCAACTTTTAGAATATAAATAAATAAATCTAAAAACATTGCAAGATGAAAATCGTTGGACATAGCTATGTGTAATCACAAAAACGGCTATTCCAAACCCTAGTTATCCTTTTTAAAAACACAAGAATAAATTCTCATAAGAAGTTTCCTAGACATTGAGACCTCTTAAAAATTCTTTATCGTCCCCGAACTCCTTGTTGTCAACAGCCATGGGAACATATGGTTCATGAAGAAAGGAGTCAATTCCACATTCTGATACAAGTCATAAAACAGTCACACCTTCATAATTCAACATTCTGATCTCAAACACCTTATCGCTTCCCTCCCTAAGATCAACCCTTCTCCTTCACTTTGTGACCGAATTGAATCTGGAACGGACATTTCTTGGTTTAGGCCAGAGTCTTACAGGTTGATCTCTCGAATCTAAAAGTACTCATGTGCAGTACATTTGTTTAGGGTTTGAATTCATTTCTCATCAACACACCCAAATTTACCTAAAACAGCAGAATCAGTTTTTACCCCAAAACAACTGGCGACCACAGTGGGAGGTTAATCTCTCGGTTGCAAAAAATTAATTTCAATTTTCATTTCAATTTTCTTAAATTCAGAACGGGTAGATCTTAGGTCTAAAGCTCAGTCATTAATCCGATTTCATTCAATCACCAATCCCAACTTCCACTCCGTGATGTATCCCCGCCAGCCAAATTCTCCGAAAATCATAACTGATCGAAGCACAATCACCATGGAAGGCGTGGCTAGGATATTAGAAGATGTCCTCACGAATCAAGATGACATCGCCAAACGTCTAAACGAGATGCTTTGTCTCTTAAAGAGTATAGCATACCTGTGGAAGGAGTCGGCAAGCATTTACCTGGGGAACACCGTCAATATTAAAGACGACACAAAAAATGTTGAATCTTTATCTGAAGCCTTTGCTTCTGCCAACAAGGATCCAAGACATTTTCACAGAGGAAAGGACTCGCCAGGAGTATCACAATACCTGCAAGATAAGGGTAAGGAACCGACTTATGAAGCTTTGCTGGAAAATCTGTATCTCAAGACCCTCACAGAAGTTCAGAGAGTCGTTCAATAATCCACATCCACGACCACTCTGACTTTACTGAACAGATAAGCGCCTGAAGAAGGAGAAATTTACCAAGGCTTCCATGAAGACAAGAACTACGCTGGTGAACGGTACTCAGTTCAATCACCTCATAGCACTATTGTCATTGATGCATGGCCCTCAAGAGAAGTTGCACTTCAGCAAAACCGACAGACTAAACGATCTACGTTTATATCAATGCATACTCACGCCTCAACTCCACTCTCAAAACGAGCTTCGTATCAAGGCCCACAAGAGTTCTCACGGTAACAGCCACTAACGCGAGAGAAACTAGACTCAGAGTACCCACGCTTCCCGTTTCCTATGAGAAAAGTTCTGGAGTTGCTTGAAGATTGGGTACGAGATGGAGTAGTTCAATTACCTCTTGTGTGGCGCTTTCCAACTGATCGAGAAATGACAGATTCGAGGTATTTCCATTACCACAGGTTCGTCCATCATCCTACCAGCGAATGCAACGGCCTGAAGTGCATTATCCAAGAAAAGATGAACTCTGGAGAGTTACGTCTATGAACTGGAGATTCTCAATTTTCTTTACAAGTCAACATGTGCAATTAACAAAAAAAAATGGCTGGAGACTTCTCATTGTTGGAGGCGCGTCACAACCTGGATTCGAAGCAATTATTCAGGAAAGCCAGTTTTGTTATTGGGTCTCGTGAACAAGTAAGTTTCGTAAAACAATCATACACAGCCAATTGTTTTGAAATTCACTGGGGACTCAACACATGCATCAGCTCATGTTGAGAATAGAGCCAATAATACGATTATTCTAAGAATATCATATTACTCTAGTATTTCCTTTATTCATGCAACATTCACGATTTCTCCAAAAGGGTTGCACTATTTGCATTCCAACTTATTAGTTCATCAAAATATTATCACTTCCAGAAAATTACTCACAAAATCATTTTAAGAGTAAATCAATTCAAAGATCCTCACAGAGCAATCACCTACTAATTCATAACCATAAAATCAAAACCATAAAAGAGGCGTCTTTTGCCTTTTAAAAAAAAAAAAAATCTAAGAGGAGAAAATTCATGAAGTAAAAGCATTCAAGGGAAATCGTCCAACAACGGCTCATCCTTCTTGGCGAAAGTGTCTTTCAAATTTTGGAGAGCGGCCTGCTTCAACTTTAACTCCTGAGATAACTTCTCAACTTCTGCCTCTTGTTGGTTAATAAAATCCGCGGAAGGAACTTCAACCATTTCGGTCTGAAGCTTCTGGATTTTAGAGAATCCTTCGCAGAACCAGGAAGCGTTAAACTCAAAGTTCACGAACATATCCCGGTGGAACTCCCAGTTTTGAACTACTTCCTCAGAAACAGCGTACCCAATCGCGCTGCTCATGTAATGAATGGAAGATAGAGCTTCTTCGACACGTTTAACTAATGCGAATGACTCTTAATCTTCTTAAAAGTGGCAATGTGACCATGCTTCTTCCATATCCTGGTGTGTTAGAGCATAGCTTTGTTGAACCCACCAAGCGTTGGTATGTCAAGTTTGGTTGTCATATTTTAGTAAATCAAAACTCATTTAAAGAGTCGCTTGATTATATACTAGAGTCAACTTCGTATAGGTTAGCTTGAAAGTGTTAGGATATGAGACTTACAAGTATAACATGAAGACTTGAAGAATGTGAAGAAGTATGGAGCTACAACGACAACATCATCCTTCCTCTTTAGGTTAATAATATTTGACTTGAACTGTTTCATTCCCTAACGTATCTTTCAAGTCGTGCATATTGAAAACATAACTTCGAAGCTGTGTATGATACTCTAGTTAGACATAGTATTAAGGAATACAATACGAGGTTTATTGCTTAACCATTAAACTTTGTATATAAGACATTGACATGATTATATGAATGCTATTGTGATTATGTATGGGTATGAGTGAAGATTTCATCCTAGGAAATAATGTTTTACATTCGTTTAAAGGAAGTAAGTTCATAAACTTGTTTTGTGAATCGAAAGGGAAATCGTTAGGATTATTGGTATTGTTATTCATTGCAAATCTATTTTTAATTACCAATATGTGTGTTTAGTATAACCGCTCATAAACTTGTTTATGTATCTTGGTAAAACTATTCACAAGGCCTGACTTATGTATTGGTATGACTTTTATTAGTAAAACCGATCTTAAGTAATCACTCAAGATGGTATGATCGATGCCTTGTAAATAGCAACTTTTATCTAGCCATTGGGGAACCGATCCTAGTAAGAGGTGCAACAAATTTACAAGAGGGGAATCGATCCTTATAAGAGGTGCAACACGTTTTTAGTAAATGGGGGAACCTATCCTATGAACATGTGCAACAAGTTTGTAGTTTTGGGGGAACCGATCCTATGGACATGTGCACCAAATACAGGTAGTTACCATAAGTATGTGGGGAACCGATCCTAGTACCTAGTCAACCGAGTTTTGGTAACTAGCGTGACTATGCACAGTACTCACATGGAGGTAGAACCGAACTTGTTTTGGTAGAACCGTGAAACCCATGATAGGTGATTTGATATGATAATCAATCACATAGTTCTTGGAAGTCAGATAAACCAATTCTAAACTTGTTTGGAAGTGTGGCACATCGTTTCCAAGATTGTAAGTATGAAAAAGGACTTGCAAAGTAAAGATGTCGACATACTTTGAACATGTGCAGTAACTCTTATCATTAATTGTTCAAAGATATTCCTTAATAGCTAAAGGAGAATCCCAGGATCGAAATAAATTGAAAATCTTTTAATTAAGGTTTCTTAGTTTTTATATGCTATTTAATTTCCATCAATTAAATGCATATCTTTAGAAAATAATAATTAGTAATGTGCATTTACTGATTATAGATTTTTCTATTGGGATTTCGGTCAATATTTGGATAGTGCATTTCCAGGAGTTATGAAAACCGATTTTGTGTTTATTGCATATCTTTGAGAATATTCGGTTTTGGAAATTCCTTGGTGTCCAAACTTCCTTGTCTATAAATATTGAAGTTTGCATTTTTATCAAACTAATCCTCAGAGCCAGCAAAACTACCTCAGTTGTGTTGTTACTGGTGGAGCCGCCTATCGGAGAGGAAAGTACCTTAATTAGGAGAAATCTCTTACGACCACTCGGTTTAAAGACTTCTTTGGGATTGAGAAGCTCTATTAGTACCGTTGGTGGGAAACTAGATAATTGCAGTTTATTTTAGTTTTTGATTGATTTGATTGACTAACGGTTGTTGAACTTTGATTGCACCTAGTTTGTTTATGCTTGAGAATCTTCTCCTCTGATATATTCACTCAAATTAGATCTAAGTTTCGACAGGGGTCTTTAGACTGTTTGTAGATCTAAAGACGTCTTGTGATAATCCAACGTTAACAGACTTTGTTCTATGTGTGATTGATCACAAGAGATTCAAGTTGATTGTGCAGGTGCTGATTGAAGATCAAAGAAGATTTGAAGACAAGAAGACTTTTTGGGTTCATAATCTTTGGTGTGCACAATACTTGTTTCGGATGAAAAGGGATCCAACTATAATCAGTTTATCTTTGTGATAAATTGGATTGATTAGTTGAGTAGATCGGCATCAATACACTTCTTTGTGATTAATAGTATTGATTGCATAGGCTAACAATTACTTCGGTAGTTGTTGAGAGATTGATCTAAGGACCCGACAAATGAGTTTGTTGGTTAAAAGGAAGAGCCTTTGTCAAACTCATATCACGTTGTTTGAAAAGAGTTCTTACCGAATAGATTTGTTGTACCTTTACTGTTTAGAATACGAACCAAAGGAATTGTTCCAAGTTCGTGACTTACTACAAGTTGGAGGCGCAGGGATACTTAGGAAACTAGGTGAACTATAGGTTTAGTTGCTTGGTCTCAACTATACGAAGTTGATTTGATTTTGTATAGCGGTTTAATTCTGAGAGTATTCAATTCTTGACTAGGTCCCGGGGTTTTTCTACATTTGCCGTTTCCTCGTTAACAAAATCTTGTTGTGTTATTTACTTTTATTTTCCGCAATTTTAATTGTGTTTATTATAATTTAAATTAAATCGCACAAACGTTAATTCATATTTTACTTGATAGACAAACCCTAGAGTTTGGTTAAGTCCGAACCTATTATCAAGTAAACATAATTCGTTGTTGTATTGTCTCGATCTCGTATCCATAGACGATCACACGAAGTGTGAACCGATTATTTGTATTGTCTCGACTCAGTCCATAGACAATCACTTTCGGAAAAGGACTTATTGGTGGAAAAGTTTTAGATTGAGGTATATTTGGGTACCCTCGTCTTTTCATGGTGTACAACTCCGCATACTTAGCCGGCACGCTGAATCCTCTAACCAACACTTGGTCTATGAAGGGGGCGTCAAAAGGGGGATCAAAAATGGCTCCGGCAACAGAATGATCAACTAATGTCGTATCGTTTCCGAGAGGTTCTTTGGAGGCAGTCACATCCATAGCCATGGACGTAACGTGTTCGTTCTCATCAGGAGGGGCAGCAATGTTCCTTGCATCATCATCCATCTCTACCTCGAGATTATTTTCCGTTACGGTTTCGTCCTGCAGTATCACTGGTTAATATTTGTTTCACATCAAAGGATGAATTATTTTTCATAAAATGTATAGAAGACGTACCAGCTCATCTTCCAGCTCGCTGGAACGATCAGATTCTCTACTATGCTTAGAAGTGCTTCCTTCATCGCTGTCGGAGCCTGAATCTTCTTCGTCCTCAACTTCCTCTTCGAGAGACTCAATATCGCCAGATTTCTCTTCTGATGGAACTATGTTGTGGATGCATGCGAGTCTAGCAAAAGCATTCTCATTCCCGAAACCCTGATTTTAAAAGGAGGAAGATGTTTAGTGAGGCTGGCTCAAAATAACTAAAATCAGCTGGTTAAGAGAAATTATGTATGTACCTGCATATTGGAAGAATTAAAAATTACCGGAGCTGTTGAAATTGTTCGAATGCCGCCTGCACGCGTCTTCGACCTCTCCTTTTTTTCTGGGGACTGCCCTCACTTTGTTCGGAGACACGATCCCTGGTTCGTTTACCCGAAGGAAGCGGCTTCAACAGCTTATGGTGCTTCAAGGTTTCAGGGGAAGGCCTGTCACGTGGGACTGCCACAACTTCTTCTGCGAATTTTTGAAAGGCTAAGAGCTCTTCTTTCCAGAATTCCTAAAACTTACCAGTCGCCACTGGTTTTCTTCCTGGGAGAAGGAATGGCAGTCTCTTCTTTGTTGCGAAGACGCTAGTATCGAAAACAGATGTCAAAAGATCCACTGAAGGCGTTGGCGGGCGACAAAACGGGATTCCATAATCAAATCCCATCTAACGAGCTTCCCTATCAATGTTATACGGAACTGCAGTAAAGGATTCATTAAATAAAAATGGAATATATCCTGGCGTGCAGCTTCGCATAAATACAGTCTCTCCAAAACTCATATCCTTTCCATCAGTGTGCAACACTATATCAGGAACGGTGGCAAAGATCTTTGGCTGAACTACATAAGAGTGAACAGGTGCCCACGGGCGAAAATCCATGGCATGCACGCTGTCGAAAAAATCAATAAGCTTCAACCAGACTTTGGACGCCTCTTCTGCCAACGGAGTATCCTGGAACCACCATATATACTGTAGAACGAAGTTGCAGGATTATGAGCATAACCTTTGAAGTGCTCCCATAAGCATGCTTGGATAAAAGCGATGTGAACATGCGATTCCACCTTCATGTATCCGTTGGAAGCATGCATGTCCACTGCCAGGGAATCCAGATGAGAGTACAAAGACCCAAGGAACAAGCTGCCTAGGGGAAGGACTACGCCTTTCGCCATCTTAATAGCAAACATAACAAGCTTCCATCTTATAGTCTTCTTACCAAAGCCATCATCATAAACATCTCTAGACAGCCACAAGGATAAAAATGCAGCAACGCTGAGTTCATCATCCAACACTTGGCCCGCTTTCGGTTTCATAGGAAACCATTCAGACACCCACCAAGTATAGAAACATTTCTCATCATTTTGCTTCTGATTATACCCTTCCGATTTCTTAACTAGAGTGGCGAACATCACTTCTTCTTCATCGGAAAACTCAAAGTAAAGATTCCCTGCAACTGGAAGATTCAACAAAACGGCTACGCTCTCTAAAGTGATAGTCATTTCGCCCCATCTACATATGACCGTGTGGGTGGAGGGACACCATCGAGAAATGAAAGTGATTAAACCTTCGGCGTATTTCCTAATGCTAAGTGTTGCAGACACCTTGACAGCTTAATTGACCTGTGCTTTAATCAGGTTATTTTTGATACGCTCATTGCCCAACATATGTCTCATCCATCCTTCATAAGAGCGCAGCGGATTATGGAAAATTTTGAAATCAATAGGAGAGGCTGGATACTCTTTCTTTTGGAGACGGAACGTCATCACACGCACTGGAGAAACTGACGGAGCAGCCCCTTCATTCTCTAAACCTGTGAGGTGGGTTATCTTATGACCAGGATGAGTTTTAACGTTCGGATAAGGCACGAAAAAGAGCTCATCATTAATATTTGTCATATCTCTGGAGTTGTTAACACTTCCCAGCTTAGCGGCAAAAATATTTCCAGGTGACATCTTAACGAGAATTCCTTACGTTCACTTTCAAATGACTACAATGAAGCAAAACGGAAAAAAGTCACTACTTCATGGGAATCATGCACACAACTTCTTATCAAAATTCGATGTAATCACTAAAAAAATTATAGTGGGTATTACACCCACGGTCAAAACCTAAAACTAGGTTTTTTACAAAAAAAAAAGAGAGGAGCAAACAGCAGCACTCACCTATGATTTTTTGCTCGTCTTGCCGGTGATTCTAGTAATGTTGATTGATACCACGCTCACTACAATACTATCAACGAAAAAGTTTCATTCATATTGGGATAAGTTTTCGAGTTCAAGGAAGCTACACCAAAGGCTAGGGTTCACATCCACACAAAAAAAAAAAAAAAAAAAAAAAAAAAGGAAGAGGACGCAGTGCACTTACCTTCAAAGTTGCAAGCTCTCGGTGATGATAACAATGGAGAAACGCACATGGCCAGGGATGGAAGATGGAGCAAACAAACGAACAAAAAAAGGGAGGGCCGACACCCTTTTATACAAGTTTGTTTGGCGGAATTCTAATAGAAGAAGGTTTCCTCCATTGGTTCGAACACGAAGAAAGGCAGCTGGGCCTGCCGTACCAACGCCCCATGGCCGCGCTAATGACGTCCCGCACACTGCCGACAGTCGACTCCTCCAGGTAAGCCTATTCCGTTTATTTCTATCTCATCTTGTGTTTCACCATCCATTGCTTACCCCGCAACAATGTCACTGTTACGTGCTAAGCAGGGGACTTAATGTTGATTGTGGTTTTTAGTTCAGGGATAAAATTGTAAATCCCTGTATTTAATGTGCTGTCATCCTGCAAAGGAATAAAAGCCATTTAAAAGTGATGAGTGCATAAACCTCTTCGCTCATAGATGTATTGAACAATTCAATATATTTGTATATATATATATATATAATTCACTCAAAATGGTGCATATAGCGACAATCCCAAATATTCTATGAATTTTATTTTCCACCAGCATTATTCACTAATGCATTGCCCGCCTAGTATTTTCCTATGCTATGTTCCCCAGCTGAACTCTCACTATTGGCATGACACGACGATTAATGCTTACTCGCAGCGGAGTAGCACGAATCTCCCGAAGTGTCAGTATTGAGATCTGCATGAAAACACTTACACAGGCTGCACCACTCTCTGATAAAGAGATTTTTCGTGTCAACGCGCTTTTTAATTGAAAGTTAGCACGATCAACGCGCTCAAATTCCTCAAGAAAAACCTAGACTGTCCATGTCAGTCTTAAAGAGAAATCATGGCCACATTATTTGGCCACACAATTCGACAAGCTTAGCCTCTTCCCAGCGAAACTAGGCAACCACAATGATGACCACCGGCGGGCCCACTAGCATCCCAGCCGATCGGGTTCCCTTTAGTTCACCCACAACGCCCCTGAACGGTAACCAGAACATGGGTGATCGCTGTTGAAAAAGAAGCTCAAACGAGCTAAGACAGACCATAACGGTCTCAAATTTATCATATCCGCTCAACTTAGCTAGCCTAGTTGGACGGTCTAGATCTTCCTTCGAATGATCAAAAGGGTGCTGGAGTGTTCACCGGCAACCAAACTCCATCCCTGGTCGATCGACTTGCTCATGGCAAGCCAAGAGCGCATCAAATCGCTTGACTGAATTAGGGTGAACGCGCTGTTTTGGAAACCCTAATTTGCGTTGCGGCAGCGTGCTACTGTCGCAAATCGATCACGTCCGTCCATCTTCGCCAGCCAAATTGAATGGCTTAGATCCGATTTTAGGCGACCCAATAGATGTCAGCATGATCACCGGCAGCTCACCTTTACATCTGACTAATCAGCCTGCTCAAACCAATGTCCAGTGCCTTGAATCGATTAGCCTAAGTAGGGTTGGCCATACGGATTTTTAAACCCTAAACTCAATCAACGGCAGTACGCAACTACCGCAAATCATCTCATCCATCCAACTTCGCTAGCCTAGTCGGATGGTCTAGATTTATATTCAGGAGGCCAACAGAGTAATGATATAATCACCGGCCATCCCTCCTCCACAGGGAGCGATCGGCCAAGTTATGGCTTGCTCAAAGGGTTCCCAAATGATCACCCAAAGGTGGCCGGTCACGCTCTTTTTAAGACATTCAACTCGCGACTAATTTATACGAGCTCTAAAATAACGATGCTTCCTGCACATCGATTATTTTTCAGCAGCTTGTTTAAAAGCGATGCTTCATTTGCACCAATTATAAACGATGCTTTATGAATATTGATTCCACAAATAATTTTATTATTTGACCTAAAAGCATTATATGCTACTTCTAACGGCGAGTCTCGGGACTTGACTCACTAAGTATCCTGCTGTATATATTTTCCTACAAAATACTCAAGACATCAAACGTGTCACAAACTGGGGGATGTTCACTAGGGTATTGGCCTGGTGGCTTACAGCGTGTGGCATGCAACACGCCCATTACGAGAAAGTGTCAGGAAAGGACGGAAAGTTAACAATGGGTGAAAGGTTGACCAGTCTTCCCTCATAATAGAAATGTGATGATCACCACCTTTTGCACAACCCCACTTCTTTACTACTTAACTGCCTCCACTTCCTACGAGATCAGGGGTGCGCTCAATGACTTGTATAAATAGGTTTTTTAACCTATTTTCGAGAAAAGAAGTGTTATCAACACAAGTATCAAGAAAACACCAAGAACTGATAGCTTACGTTCTGCAAGCCAGTTCCACATTCTGATACAAGTCATAAAACAGTCACACCTTCATAATTCAACATTCTGATCTCAAACACCTTATCGCTTCCCTCCCTAAGATCAACCTTTCTCCTTCACTTTGTGACCGAATTGAATATGGAATGGCCATTTCTTGGTTTAGGCCAGAGTCTTACAGATTGATCTCTCGAATGTAAAAGTACTCATGTGCAGTACATTTGTTTAGGGTTTGAATTCGTTTCTCATCAACAGACCCAAATTTACCATAAACAACAGAATCAGTTTTTACCCCAAAACACTTGCATACCTCAGCGGTGTTTTGAACAAGTTTGAGCTTGTTTGCTAATCAATTAGCTCTTCGTTGAAGTTTGTTGACATGCCTCAATTTGTGTTTATACTTGTAACACTTTGACAGTTCATGACCTTTGAGCGAACAATAAGAGCATGTCAACCTGGAATATGACTCAGGCATCCGAGATGTGCAAGCTGTTAGACACATAGTGGAACCTGAAAAATTTGACAGAGTGTTTCCAACAGAAAGATCAATTTTTTCTTCCAGATTGGTTGAGTTTTCTTCTGAAAGACTATCGAGATTGATGTATGTATTGCTAAAATTATCAAAATCGATATTTTCACAAAAAAGTGCAACACTTGACTTTTCGTCTTCATTAGAATCATAATTGTCAGACATTTCATCAAGAGTTGCAGCAAGACCTTTGTTCCCAGTGTATTTATTTTGATTTGGACACTCATTTGCAAAATGACCAAAGCCTTTACACTTAAAGTACTGAGGCATATCCTTGTCATCAGTTTCATCATTATATGGAATGCAGAGATCTGAGAATCTTCATCACAATGTCCTTTTCAGGAATAGTCTTACCCAATGCAAAGGATGCCTTAACAATTTCAGACACTTTGTGATTAAACTCATCAAATGATTCTTCATCTGCCATACGAAGGTTTTCCTAATCGGAATTTAGGTTTTGAAGCCTAGCTTCTTTTTCATAGGTATTCCCTTCAAATACGGTTTCTAAGATATCCCAGGCTTCTTTGGACTTTGTGCAAGTAGTCACATGATGCTGAAGATCTGGGGTAATGGCATATATGATAGCATTTAAGCCGTCAGAATTTTGCTTTACAGCAAGGATTTCTTCAGGACTATATCTATCAATATCCTTGGGTATAGACACATCGCCTTCTGTATCAACCGGAGGAGTATAGACATTAACAACACGTACCCTTGTTTGAAAATCACGAGATTGAAGAAAAGCACGCATAACAATTTTCCACCACAAGTAGTTTGAGCCATAAAAGACTGGTGGTACGTTTATGGAGATAGAATTTCTGTCCATAGAGTCATATCGCTATAAACACAGACTTATAAGGTCTTTAAACGTGTTTGCCTACTCCAATACCAATTGAAAAAGTGGGGGTACAACAACCTCACCCAATATTTCTCTTAGCAATCTATATGGACTAACTCCAATATACTTTTAAGAGAATCAACTAGACAATCAGACTCAATCTTAATAAAAAGTATATCAAAGAGTTATATCTCAACTTCTCGATTCAATTCTTACTCAAACAAATAGAAATCTGCGAGCCTGATTGAATACAAGAGAAATACCTTGAACGATACCAAAGACCAATGTTCAAGGATCAATCAATTTCAATTAACAACCAAAGGTTGGATTTACCAATTGATCGATACAACGCACAACCTGTGATATTTCAATTATATAACAAAATATAATGCGGAAAAGAAATAACACAGACACCAGAAGTTTTGTTAAAGAGGAAACCGCAAATGCATAAAAACCTCGGGACCTAGTCAAGATTGAACACACACTGTATTAAGCCGCTACAGACACTAGCCTACTACAAACTAACTTCGGTCTGGACTGTAGTTGAACCCCAATCAATCTCACAGTGATCCAAGGTACAGTTGCGCTCCTTACGTCTCTGATCCCAGCAGGATACTACGCACTTGATTCCCTTAGCTGATTTCACCCACAACTAAGAGTTGCTACGACCCAAAGTCGAAGACTTTAATAAACAAATCTGTTTCACACAGAAAAGTCTACAAGAATAGATAAATCTGTCTCCCATAGAAATACCTATGAGTTTTGTTACGTATTTTGATAAATCGAGGTGAACAAGAACCAATCGATAACCCGGACTTATATTCCCGAAGAACAGCCTAGAATTATCAATCACCTCACAATAATCTTAATCAACTAGAGAAAAAAGATATTGCGGAATCACAAACGATGATACGAAGATGTTTGTGACTTCTTTTCTATCTTGCCTATCATATAAATTAATCTCAAGCCAATCTTACGATTGTACTCAAATACGATAGAAACTGCAAGATCAGATCATGCAACTACAGAGAAAATAATTGGGTCTGGCTTCACAATCCCAATGAAGTCTTCAAGTCGTTAACCTATAGGTCTCGATAGAAACCAAAGGTTAAAGGAGAATCGACTCTAGCTTATACAACTAGTATCACATAGGAGGTGTGGGGATTAGGTTTCCCAGATGTAAGAGTTCTCCTTTATATATTCTCCAAATCAGGGTTTGCATTCTAAGTTACCTTGGTAACAAAGCATTCAATATTCACCGTTAGATGAAAACCTGATTAGATTCAAGCTAATATCTTTCAACCGTTAGATCGAACTTAGCTTGTCATACACAAATAAAATGCACGTTCATTTAGGTTTGTGTAACCGTACCTAAACGTGTACACCTAGTTGGTTCAATAGTAGTTAACCAATGGTTAGCCATATGAGCACTTTCATATCAACCTTATTCATCTTCACCATAACTAGTTCAAGTTACTAAAATGAACTAGAGAGTTGTTCAATTGCTTAGATCTCATAGAAGTATAAAAGACACAATCGTAGCAAAAACGATTTTGATTCACTCGAATCGATTCATGAACATTATAGCCACGGTTTGCAAATATGCATTCCTTAATTTATAAATGTCTTAGTTCAAGAATAAACCGTTTTTAGAAAATAACCCACTTAAGTACGCATACGGGTACGCATACTTAAGTACCCGGACTGAGCTTGTTTTCAGTTCACAAACTCCAACATAAATTCACTGGATGTGAACTTCCGAAAGTACGCGTACAGCGGACTTAGCTTCGGTTATCCTAAACAGCAAAGTACGCATACTTTGGTTCAAGGATTTTGGACTTACACAAGTATGAGTTCACATACAATGTTTATATCCATTCAAGGTTATATATTCTAAACTCTCATTCCAATCATTGAAACATTCTTAGAGGATGTTATATATAGCGGTTATTCACACACTATTTTTCATCAAAGCGATTTTCAAGATATTGAAACAATAACATAACTTTCGTCACGAGTAAAGATGAACTCGTCCAAAGCGAAAGCTTACCAACAAATATTTCAATAAAAAAATAGGTGAGATAAACTCTGCTCGAATTAGCAAATGTGAATGATCGAAGTCTATATAGCAATACGAATTTTTTCTCAAGATAGGAGATAGAGTATATAGACTTTTGAGTGATAGATAAGTTCAAATCTCCACATACCTTTTTGTCGATGAAGTTCCACCAGTTCCTTGAGTAGTTCTTCGTCTTTGTATGATGAACGTCGTGGAGTCTAGAGCTCAACTACACTTTCTATCCTAGTCCGAGACTTAGCTATAAGTAGACTAGTAATCAAGACTTATAGTTTTGGCAACTAAACTTGACAAACAAGCTTGAGATAGCAACGCTTGCGAGTTCGACCGAGCAGTGCTCTTACAAAAGTGAACACAAACGATAATGATAAACTCCAAATAGATTCATATAACTAATAAAGTCCACACTTAAAACATTGAATTCATCCTTAACCAATAAAGGTTTAGCAACTCATGTTTACACCGTTTCCCGGTTTCCCTCAAAGGGGTAAACCTAAAAATATTAATGAAGAACAAAAGTGTATTATCTGATTCTATTATGAGATGTATGATATTGTATGATATATTAGGTCAAGTGGTGTCTCTTATACAGATATCCAAATTGTAGAAGTGTCCATGCTCAAAATCCTGTGCTAATGGGCTCACGCTCAATTATCCAAGTCCAGCCCATTTTCATTATTTGCCTGTCAGTCATGCAGAACTGACAGTGTATTCTTTAACTATTCTTCACGGCAAAAATTCTTCGCTTTCCCTGACTTTGCTTTCGGTCTAATTTCCCCTCCGTAACAATCCCTGTGTTTGAGTACGGTTGTAATTCCCTACCGTAGGTTCTACCGAGTTTAACTACGGTGTTAGAAAAACTCACCGTAAGTTATACTGGCATATTCTACGGTGTAGTACCACACCGTAACCTTCCCCGCCTCTTTACTTTTCTTTCTTTCTCGACTTCAAATCTACTCAAACTCCGTCAGATCCATGCTCTCTGTTATGCTCGGTCAACACTTACGAACATCATCATCAGTTCATCATCACCGTATATAACCAATGATCACAGCGTCCCTGTTTTATTCCATCAACCACAGACTCGACAACCCACGTACTGTAAAGAATCGCATCAACTCATTCTCTGTTTTAAGCTCCATTACGATCAAAGCCCATGTCTTATAGCAGCTCCAGCACCCTACTGCTCCATCACTCGTTGCATGAGAATCACAATCATCAATAATATTACATGCCTTGGTATTCAACAGTACACCAAACTTGAGCAGCAACTTCATCTACTTTGCCAGCATCATGATCACGACCTTTAATCACCATGATCTTCTTCCCTGCTTTGCTACATGAACCACAGACCCGTTTCCATCAACTCGAGCTCAGCTTCCCTCACCGATTGATAATCAACAATACCATGTTCTTCCCTGTCCATCTGGAGGATAATAATATACAGAAGAAGACGTCGGGATACCCTGAGTAATTCAGGTGGGCGCCTTCATCAGTTCTGTGTTGTCTCAATTGTCGTAACTTTGACTTTCTTCGAACGCCCATAAAATCTTCATATGACATCGGAATAACTCGATTCTTTTGCCGTTGGTTTCATATTTTCATTCTCTTTGAGATGATATCAAGAACTCTTGGATTCGATCGAGTTCCACTTGGTCTTTGGCCCTACTCCACTTGTAGCTAACTTCTTTCTTTACACAATTAAGTGCATATTCACTTCTTTTGGACGATTCACCTAATGAAACATAAATACGAGAAAACTAGAGTAATATACAATAATTTGCAATAAAATAGGCAATTACTAGCATGGAATGGGCACTAAAGATATATAAAATATGCACTTATCAAATTCCCCCACACTTGGCT
>JAJJMB010014710.1:0-11791 GCA_023531105.1 Papaver atlanticum | reverse complement strand
TCTAGATTTATTAATACATGTGCAGAACACATAAAGGAAAAAAAAAAAGAAAAAAAAACTGTAAATTAAATTAAATAAGAACTGACTAATTTAAGTCATCCGTCTCTATGCTGTTATTTCGAACTTATGAGGTGTTGAAGCTCCATATCAATCTCCCAAGGAGGTTCATCTCTTACCATGTCCCATCTCTTGTTTATTGTGGCTCATCCTTGAGGAGACACGCCATTCAAGCTACCTGCTAAGTTCTGTGCTGATAAAATTATGTGGAGTGGACTTAGCGGTAGGGCAATAGGCGATAAGTGGGGTCTATAGACCTGAAAAACTAGTATGCCTTAACACTCTGTTTTTTATGCTAAGAAGGACCGAAGTTTTACATATGCACACTATTAAGTTTCAGTTTACTCCAACACCGTAAATATAATAAGTTTACTATTTCATCTTTTAAGTTTTAATTATAAATCCCATCTGATGATTCTAAAGCTGGTCGCTCTTCCCATTTCATCTTCTTATATACTATCGAAAACTAAAAAGTCCACAAAGTAAATGATAAGTAAAAAATGAATGATATGAAACGGGATAGCGGTGACTACATACTCGACGCAGCTTCATAATCCCTGGCTATCTTATGTTAACATCTAAATAATGTGCATGGACGAATCTTGGTGTGACTATTGTGTCAAACATAACAATAAAAGAAGAAAAAATGTGTACTTCCTTATGGATAGGTGTCTAATTTCCCTAGGAGATCATGAGTTAGAACTCCCACAACAGTCGACTCCTAGAAGTTTTAGCAATGCCAATGGCTGCTATTCAGGCCACGGCTCGAAGTTTCAGAGATCGTACCGACTGGAACCAATTTTTCCAGGCCCAAGCCCATCCAAAGTCCAAGTCCAAGCTGGTAGTAATGAGGTAATACACAGGAGATGAGAGTTTTGTTAACATGTATCCTTAACTCAAGTCTCGCTTTGCTTTTCTGTTTCTTTGCCAGACTTTATTCCGGAGTCCTGTTAATAGGAGGGAAAGAAATGATTTGAGAAGGGAAGGATTTTGAGGAGGGAACTAAAACTTCTGAGGAGGGATTGACTCTTGTAGGAAGATGATAAAATGTCTAAAATATCCTTAATTAAAATTAAGTTTACAAACCAACTGTAAAGTGCAATACGGTTCGTCTTCTTCCTCCTATTAACCATTGTAACAAATCAGCGCCTCTCTGTTTCCTGTTTCCGGTGCTCACTTACTCTTTTTGATGCAGTTGATTCATTGGATATTAATTTCATTTCGTACCTTAAATAAGTTTTCATTTTGAATATCTTAAAGAATTTGGGCTTAAATTTGCCAAGCTTTCCCATATCATTGAACGTTTTCTCTTCACTTGACAGTGAAATATTACATATCTCGAGTATTTTGATTTCTCGAATAAACTACTGATCCTATATTGTGTAGTTATCAATTTACTCCTGCATCTCAGGAAATTTTTTTGTCGCACTTTATCTCAATAATTATGCGTCTTATCTGCATCTAGATTAAGCATGCTTTTTTTTTCTCTTGTTCGGCAATGACAATGAAAATACAGTATATAACATGTGAAAGGCCATTCTCAATAACATGGAGATCAACATTCACAGTTGGGATTGCGAGAAATGATTGTGAAATCCTGGAAAACGAGGCTCATCCTATTGAAGAGGAATGGGTTGCTTATTCTAGCAAAAAGAAAAATGCAAGGAGAGTAGAAGATGTGCCCACTGCTGAGATAATTGGGCATTCAAATACTTTTAGCATTCTAAACACTAGCGCCGATAATGTTGGAAATGAATCTTTTGAGGAAAGACCAAAGAATAGAGAAGAAGACCCTTCTAAGGACCACACTCACATTGTTAACAATCCTGAGGATGATATGGATTTAGTGCATCTATTTGAACCAGGAGATGTACGGTGAGGACATTTGGAAACGTATGATTGGTTTAAAAATTACACACTTGAAAACTTAACTTACCGTGTTTGAAATTTTATGGAAGTTCAAATTCAATTTGGAAATTGAGTAATTAGTATATTAGGACTATTTTCCAAATTAACATATAAAGGGGGAAAAATCCACATATTTTCTGCGATAATAAAAAGAAAAAATAAATAAAATTTGAATATATCCTCCACCTATTTAATGTATTTGTCCCGCCACACCAAGTCAAAAATACATTTCCACGGAGAGGGGCGAAGCCCCACGCACACCAAATCAAAAATGCATTGCCACGGGGCAGGGAGAAGCCCCGCGGACACCAAGTTAAAAGGAAAAAAATAAATAAAATTATCACATATTTTCCACCTATTTAATGTATTTTCCCCGCCACACCAAATCAAAAATACGTCTTCACGGGGCGGGGGAAAACCTCGCACACGCCAAATCAAAAATGCATGGCCACGGGGTGGGGCGAAGCCCCGCTCACACCAAATCAAAAATACCTCGTCACAGGGAGGGGGGAAGCACACCAAATCAAAAATACATCTCTACGGGGCGGGGCGAAGCCCTGTGCACACCAAGTTAAAAGAAAAAATATGCTCGGTGCGTAGCAAGGGCACAAATCTAGTTTACTCTAACATCCCAATTGACCAATTATGTTCAATCGTTCCTTCACTCTAACCTCTGTTTGTTTCACTATTTTATGGATGAATTATTATTACCTCCATTGAATGATTCTTGATAGATATAATTAACTCTATTAACTACTTGTATTTTCTTTTATTATGAAAGGTATTTATTTGTGTTTATCAATTAATCCAATTTCAAATGTAAGTTGCTTTCACCTTTCATTTTAACCTGTTTCATATACTAAAATGATGACAATGATTTGAACTCAATATTTTGATAAGATGTTCCTCTTATTTACACTAGGATCCTGCCAAAAATTAGCATAATTCGATATATCAAATCTCACCATCTACCGACTTATATTTCGACCGTTCATTTTTAATGGTTGATTTTCAAAGTGGTAGATGGTGGTGTTATACGTCTCGGATTGTGCACATTTTCGGTAGGAATCTAGAGTTTAATAAGAAGAACATATCATTAACATATGGGGTTCAAATTCATTATCGTTTGGATTCTAAAGAAAAAAAAAAATCAATCTTGTATGGATAGTTTACATACAAGAGTGTCCATAAACTTTCCAATTTGTTAATAAATTAATATCGGTTTTAAGTGTAGACGACACATTCGTTATGGTTTGGGAGCTGTTTTTTCCATAATGCCTAATAGGGAAGATTTTTGACCACTCCTCCGACCGAACGAGTGGTTAATTAGGTTTGAGGTGAAAGAGGGTTTTTATCGATATATTTGGGGTGAAAGGGAAAAGGGGAATTCCCAGTCTCTCTTCCTTTTATTCATAGAGGTCTCAATTTACTCAAATATAAGAAAATATTTCATTTTAAAAGAGACTCTGAAGTCTCATTCCATAATATTGCCCTAAGAGGTGATATGCAGACTCCATAAAATGAGTCACTTTGGGAAATTTGATAAGCACGGCCAATTTAATTTGCAACAATGGGATTCAATAATAAAGAATAAAACGAAGTCATGGAGATAAGAAACTGAGCTGTAGAACTCAAACTATGGTGGGGTGTAGAAAGGTTTCACCTATTTGCCTCCTACATTTTTCCTATTTCACTACACGAAATTCAGGTTTTTGTCACAGAGCATATCTGTTACTGATTAAATTTGTAACACATATAAGCCGCTGGAGAAACTCTGTGATAATAATTGTTATCGTTTTTTGTAACAGTTTTTACTGTGACAAAGATTGATTACAGTCACATTTATAGACTGTTACAATAATTAATAGTAACAGTTAACCTAATTTTAGGATTGCGACACGTGTCGTATTTGTCACCTTTATCTTAACGGTTTTACCTGTTACTCTATATTTACCACAATTCAACAAATAACACGTGTCATTTTTTGTCACGATTACAATAACACCTATAAGAGTTACCTATTTATTAGCAACAAATTCTTTGAGGACACGTGTCATTCTTTTAAACTGTTGTTCTAAATGACGACACTTTTTTTTTTTTATTACATTTGTTGTTACAATTATGCCAGTGACAATTCTTTAAATTACAATTTTAAAAAAAAGGTAGTCCGGATCATTTTCATGGACCCGGGCTTCCAATTTACATGGCCTGCAATACAGGTCATCATCATGGATCTGGACTACGCAAGATCTGCAGCATTTCCTAAAATAGGAAGCAAAATTACACTGAGAATGCCACTGGCATATTCCATAAGTCTGATGCTCCCTGAAAAGAACAATCAAACCATTAGTTGTCTAGGAAACATGCAGCAACCAGATGAAAGGCCTAATGGCAAACACATCCAGGAAACAACAAGATCTAGGGGTTAAGGAGACAACAAATGGATTAAGATTTCTAGTAGATAAGAATTAGGCCGCATTCGAGTGAGTTAAGGAATGCATTACTTAATTGAGTGTATTTTTCTAGTTGTGAGTATATAAAAGGTTGTGCTGCTGATGTTATAGCAACGGAAACACTTATATCAGCTTAATGGGGTTGACTATGTTCATAACAGTCATACGCGTACAAAGTACTAAATGAGTCGCATAATAACAGAGGCCTACTACAGGGGAGTATATGATACCTCTATCGCATCAACCAGGTATCCAGAAAGAACGGAAATCCAAAGAGTTAAAACACCTAGCCATCCGATTGCTTCCCATAGCGTTATCTCAGGGGCCTCATCATCGTCAGACTCTTCTTCCTTTTACTCCTCTTCTACCTACGAAAATTTCATGTGGCATATATTAGAGATTGCATCTTCAATAGTATAGTTAGTTCTCTTCATTACTATTCCTTGCATAATTTTCACCGAAAATATAGCTGATTAGTATTAGAAAACAAAAAAACTCGAACATCTTTTCACTTATAAACGGCCTGTTAGATAATCTCACCTCTTCGACAGGAGTAGGCTTATAAAGGTTGTCCTGACTCTTCAATTGTAAAAAGAGGTAGCTAGCACTCTTATCATTACTGATCCACACTAACCACCTTTCTTAGCATCAGCACCTGCAAAGAAGTCGACATTTTCAGCACTAAATTAATGCTCAATCTGAAATTCTTTTACAAACCTAACTAAAAAAGTTCAAAATTATTCATACGGTCTAGAATTTTACCTGCCAGACGTCACCATTTATGTCTTTGATCGCTAACTAACTCGCTCAATTGAGAAGCAAGGTTCAGCCATCAATTCGTTGTTGAGAATCTTCCATAGACAATCTAGATGTCCAAACTCACTTTGAAGCCTTAAACCACTGACATGATACATACATTCAGTAGACATAACACAAACTCCTATTAGATAGTACAACTGCATCACTAGGACCAATTTTGAGGGCCTGTAAAACAAACCAGTTAAAGAATCAACACATCATTTGGAAAAGAGACTGCTTAAATGGAACAAACCAAGAACCCAAAAAATGTTCAAATCATTTTTCCCACTAGAGGAATACCGGCATTCGTCAGCAACAAGCAGTAAGTAAACAGATATCCCATTCACATGATATGCCTTGATGGAACCAAATTGACTTAAAGTTACCAAAGAAGTTAAAATCACCAAATATAATATTAGTTTATTAAACAGAAGATTAAAAGAACCAAGTCGAATTCACTTGGTCGTCCAATGCAACACCAATCAGTACACAAATCTTAATTTGGCTAGGTTTATAATAGACCAACACTTTTGCAATAGTGTCGCTATTGGCGTTACCAATACACAGTAGAAGTAGCTGTATTTTTCATATTGAATCAAGTATTTTCAAGTGCATCATTTACCCCTACGAGATAAACAATCTTACCCATCACCAGGCCATAAACAAAATCTCGTCAACAGTTGACTATTTACGCAAACCACATGAACCATAACAGATATCAAAACACCCCTAGACAAACACTAATTTCTCCTAATCAAAGTGGTCAATGAAATTCCATAACAGACAAGAAAATGTAATACAACTCGGCATAAAGATGGGTGTAATCCCATACATAGCAATCCACAAGATTAATACACCTGTAAATCAAACCCGAATAGAAATCCACATTCGGATAAAGTTTCATCTTAACCATAATATTAGTCCATATGCTTTTTCTACCTCGAATGTTGAGCACTAAATCTGAGTAACATAATCATGAAGAGGGCCATACAAAGCTCCAACAGCACCAGCTAGAGCTGTGTAAACATCCACGCTACTGCAAATGAAAAGTTAGTTATTCAAGATTTTGAGATCAGTTTTTATATATAGATGTGTTATCTCGAAAGATAAAAAAAAAGGGGGATAAGATGAAACTTTTTGACACTACTTCTAAAAAATAAACGAAAGACGGCTCTAGTAAGAGTTCGCCAAGAAAAATCTAGATAATGGATTGGAAATGCAGGACACTACCACAACAAATCACTTCACTTTTTAATGCACCACGAAGGACAAAAGAGAAACATAAAGGATCAGCAACAATCTAGGAATAGTTTGTACATATTAGCAAATGCAAGAGTCACCTCTTATATTATAAACATAAAAAAATATGCAGATATGGTGGAGCGAACCAAGATCAACTCTTACAGAGCTAAAGGCATGCTAAATATGCACCTTTAAATTTTTAATAACTTCATTTAGAGAATCAATCCAGCCATTCCAGGACTTACATAATTTCCTTCCTCTTTCTTATTTTTCTCTATATTAATAAGATCTGAAGGACATATCATATTCAATAAACATCTTATGGAGAAATAGCTGAAAATTTTAAATTGCATACCTAGATGCGAGATGCTGGGCAGCAGCAGTGGAGCATTTCATTTCATGTTCTGCATGGAGTATGAAGAGCACATCTATAACACTAGCTATTCGAGTATTGGGGACAATAAAGAATTAACTTCTTCTTACATGACTTAAAATTTTAAGTGACAAACTAACCACTTATAGTTGTTCAGTCAGGATAACAAAATTTGCCTATGAAATCTGGAAGGCAGAAAATTGACTGTATCACCATAGGCTCATTCCTCTAGATCAGATCCATTTAGCACATCAGTTTAGCCACATCAAATACTACACAATTAACTCTTTAAACAATCCTCTCAAATAATAATAATTCATATATTACTAAATCCAGACTTATGTCCCATCCATGCTCTTGCAATGGGATTCAAAATAACTAAGCCAATCAATGAGTACCTATGTCTTTGAACTAAATGCTTGATCGAACACATAAGAATACCCAATACTTGTAGCACAATACTCTAAGTTTCCAGTAAACAAAATAGCCTAAAACACATTCAACAAAGAAAATATTAACAAGAGCAAATTTGTTTCTTCAAAATCAATTTCTATTGCCATTTCATCATAATGGCAATAGAAATTAAGAACAAAACAAAAAAAAAAGACTTGAAACCAAAGTTTTAAGTCAAGAACACTATCATGGTTGAATTCTCAACTGAGTATACCTGTTAAGTTATGCAAAGCTTTTTCTCTCCTAGTAACATAATTTACAGAGAGAGTAAGCCCATA
This sequence comes from Papaver atlanticum, assembly GCA_023531105.1. Lineage (NCBI taxonomy): Eukaryota > Viridiplantae > Streptophyta > Magnoliopsida > Ranunculales > Papaveraceae > Papaver > Papaver atlanticum. Next base: position 4,229 of record JAJJMB010014710.1, on the reverse strand, counting down.
TGCTTCGACCAAGCATGTAGTTAACAAAAGCACCAATAAGTAGGGGAAAAAAACTGCTGGTGCAAATACAGAAATAAAGGTAAAAGCGAACAAGAACATGACTTCCATTTATAAGACCAACTCAAAAAAATTGCTGGTGCAAAGTTGAAATCCTGAACCTAAATCGAAACCCCATGCTATCACAGTAAACCTTAAGTATCACTTCCATAAATAAATAAGATTTAAACCCAAAAAATGACTATGAAAACTTCACCAAAATTAAGACAAAAACAAAAAGTTGCAACTAAGGAATCACCATCACAGTTGCAGATCCCAAAATCAACATACTAATTCTCAGACCCTAATTTGAATAATCAAAACAAACCCCCAATTCCAAACTATTAAAAACTTTGAAAGCAAAATTGAAAACCCAAAATTTGACACAACAAATTAACAAGAAAAGAAGAATAAACCCTGATTTGAAAGCATCAACTCATAAATACAACAAATCGAAACCCCAATATATAGATCTGAGATTAGTATTACTTTGTGAAAGTGAAAGAGAAAGAACAAGAGATAGTTGGGATGATTATGAGAAGAGACCGGAAGAGAGATCTCCCAACAAGTCTAATTATTAACAAAGATAACAACACCCAGTCGACAAATAAAACAAAACTTCCAGACATAAACAAGAAATTAAAATTTTAGGGTCCTGAATACATATAAGTTATAACTAATCCTAAACCAGTAAAACCCAAACTGATAAAAACTCAATTAGAAAACAAATCAAGAGGGATACTAATTTCTACTGTGAAATCAAAAAAGAAATCATGGAAAAAATGATTGAAAAACGCTAGCTTTACCTACTGATCTTGATGAAGGCAGAGAGGATTCACTTGATCTACTTATTCCCTCCATTAATTCGATCTCTCGCGTACCCACAAAAAAGAAATCGCAAGAAAATTAAGGGAAAAAACCTAGATAAGAAGAGAAAATCACAGTCACACAGTTGGAAATACCTATCACAGGAACAATACTATTTTATTTGTCATTGTAGAAGTCAACAAAAGTCATATTACAACAACATCTTTGACTTTCGTCAATAACACAAACAAGTATGTCGTTCTAGAAATCAACTAAAGTCCTACCATAACGACACTTTGACTTTAGTCAACTACGCATTCGATATATTGTGGTTTTGGGACATTTGGTATTTGTGTCGTTTCATTACGTCTCACATAGCCTCTTTTCCACTAGTGAGTGACAGTGAAGGTATTCGGTGGTGGTGAGAACTGATTAGGGAAATGAATGCGTTGAATGAATTTTGGGGGTTAGGGTTTTCTTCGGAGGGGGGCGGAAGATTAGAGATGAGGGGAAAGTAAAAATGAAGTGAGAGAAAAAAGTATATAAAAAAATATGGGCGGCGATGAGGTATACATACGGATTATGAACGGTGAAGATTTTGGTTTGGCATTGTCATACGGATCAAGACAAGTGTGCTTCTCTTTGTGCTTTCTTTGTGTTTCTCTTTCGATTTTCTGTTAATAGGAGGTCATGATGTAGATTCTGAATAATATTTAGAGAATCAAGAGTAGATTTTGATTATCCGGAGGTCATAATGTAGAATCTAATCAACATTCTAGATGTCATGAAGTAGTATCCAGTTAATATTTAGAGATCAAGAATAGATTTCGATTAGTCATAGGTGTCATAAAGTAAATTCTAGTTAACATTCAGATACCCGAAACTATTTTTGACTAGTCAAAACTGTCATATAATAGATTTTGGTCAACATTTAGAGACTCAAAATACATTTTGGTTAGCCTAAAATGTCACGATGTAGATTTTAATTAACATTTAAAGGGTACAGGGATAATTCAACAAGCCATGTTAAATTCACGACATACCAAATAAAACATACTGAGACCCAAAAATTTCAAAATGATACAGATTATAAAATACAAGCTTAGTAGATTTAGAGCTTCATTATATATTTCAATTAACAATTGATGGTAAATATTTTACAGACACAGGTTACAAGATAACTAGAGTTAGACCTGAGTTTCTCATTCGGATGAACTGGAGAGGAAATATATCAGATTTGAACATCCAAGGTTCAAAGATTACTAGAGTTAGACCTGAGTTTCTCATTCGGATGAACTGGAGAGGAAATATATCAGATTTGAACATCCAAGGTTCAAAGATTACTAGAGTTAGACCTGAGTTTCTCATTCGGACGAACTGGAGATGAAATTTATCAGATTTGAACATCCCAGGTATGAAGATTCCTAGAGTTAGACCTGAGTTTCTCAATTGGATGAACTGAAGATGAAATATATCCGATTTCAACATCCAAGGTTCGAAGATTACTAGAGTTAGACTTGAGTTTTTCATTCGGATAAACTGGAGATGAAATTTATCAGATTTGAACATCATAGGTTCGAAGATTACTAGAGTTAGACCTGAGTTTCTCATTCGGATGAACTGAAGATGAAATTTATCAGATTTTAAACATCCCACGTTCAAAGATTACTAGAGTTAGACCTGAGTTTCTCGTTCGGATGAACTGAAGACGAAATATATCAAAATTGAACATCACAGGTTCAAAAATTACTAGAGTTAGACCTGAGTTTCTCGTGCGGATGAACTCAAGACGAAATATATCAGAATTGAACATCACATGTTCAAAGATTACTAGTGTTAGACCTGAATTTCTCGTTCGGATGAACTGAAGACGAAATATATCAGAATTGAACATCACATGTTCAAAGATTACTAGAGGTAGACCTGAGTTTCTCGTTCGGATGAACTGAAAATGAAATATATCAGAATTGAACATCATATGTTCAAATATTACTAGAGTTAGACCTGAGTTTCTCGTTCGGATGAACTGGAGAAGAAATATATAAGAATTGAACATCACAGGTTAAAAGATTACTAGAGTTAGACCTGAGTTTCTCGTTCGAATGGACTGGAGACGAAATATATCATAATTTAACATCACAGGTTCAAAGAATACTAGAGTTAGACCTGAGTCTCTCGTTCGGATGAACTGGAGACGAAATATATCAGAATTGAACATCACAGGTTCAAAGATTACTAAAGTTAGACATGGTTTCTCGTTCAGATGAACTGAAGACGAAATATATCAGAATTGAAAATGACCATATTACCCTTACTAGAAATTTGTGCAAAAAATATTATGGAGACTGTGAAAATGACCAGACTACCCTTACCAGAAATAAGTAAAGTAAATATTACAAACTTTGAAAATGACCATATTACCCTTACTAAAAATAACTTAACAAATATTATGGAGACTATGAAAATTACCAAAATACCCCTATCTGAAATTTGCAAAGTAAATACTACAAACAGTGAAATTGCCCATATTACCCTTGATGGAAATTAGTGCAAATAATATTATGAAGACTGTGAAAATGACAAGACTACCCTTATCGGAAATAAGTAAAGTAAATATTACTGACTGTGAAAATGACCATATTACCCTTCATGGAAATTAGTGCAATAAATATTATGGAGACTGTGAAAATGACCCGACTACCCTTATCGGAAATAAGTAAAGTAATTATTACAAACTGTAAAAATGGCCATATTACCCTTACTAGAAATTTGAACAAAAAATATTATGGAGACTGTGAAAATGACCAGACCACCCTTACCAGAAATAAGTAAAGTAATTTTAACAAACTATGAAAATGACCATAATACCCTTACTGGAAATAAGTGCAATAAATATTATGGAGACTGTGAAAATGACCAGATAAACCTTATCGGAAATAAATAAAGTAAATATTACAAACTGTGAAAATGACCCTATTACCATTACTAGAAATAAAGGTAATAAATATTATGGAGACTGTAAAAATTACAAAAATACCCTTATCTGAAATTAGATTACCCTTAATGGAAATTAGTGCAAATAATATTATGAAGACTGTGAAATTGACCAGACTACCATTAAGGGTAATATGGTCATTTTCACATCCTGTAATATTTAAACTACATATTTCCGATAAGGGTAGTCTGGTAATTTTCACAATCTCCATAATATTTATTGCACTAAATTCCAGTAAGGGTAATATGGTCATTTTCACCATCTGTAATATTTAATTTACCTATTTCCGATAAGGGTAGTCTGGTCATTTTCACACTCCATAATATTTATTACATTTATTTCGTGTAAGGGTAATATGGTCATTTTCACAGTCTGTAATATTTACTTTACT
>JAJJMB010014706.1:0-23976 GCA_023531105.1 Papaver atlanticum | reverse complement strand
CAAAAAAAAAAAAAAAAAAAAAAAAAAAAAAAAAAAAAAAAAAACTTGTATCTTAAATTTCTATTGGAAAAAACTGAGCGATTCCATGGTTTTGATTGACTTCAAGCACTGCTCGGTCGAACTCGCAAGCGTTGCTATCTCAAGTTTGTTTGTCAAGTTTAGTTGATCAAAACTATATACTTGATTTATAGTCTACTTATAGCTATGTCTCGGATTAGAATAGAATGTGTAGTTGAGCTTTAGACTTCACGGCGTTCACCAATTGAAGAAGAAGATCTACTGAGGAGCTTGGAGGAACTTCATCAACAAAAGGTATGTGGAGACTAAAACTTATCTATCACTCAGAAGTCTATTCTATTTTATCTTCTAATGAGACTTATCGTATAGCTATATAGACTTTACATTATACACATTTGATATTTTGGGCCGAGTTTATCTCGCTTATCTATTTCTCGAAATACGTGTTGGAAGTTTTTTGCTTTAGCTATGTTCATCGTATTCTTGACAAGTTTAGTTGGAAACAATTTATTTGTTGGAAACTAAATATTAAGTTAAAAGATGATCATGTGAAAATTACCTTGAACATCTTACAGGATTTGTGTGAGACAGTCATTTGATGTTAGCTCGAGAAGTTTCGTATTGATCATATGATCACTTGAAAATTACTTGAAGCTAATGGTATGTGTGAGATCACAAGTAATACCATGAGTATATGGTAACCGGTCCTGGTAATTGATATAACCGATCCTGGTAACTGATGTAACCGGTCCTAGTAACTTGTGTGACCGATCACAAGTATTTCCATATTAAGGTATAACCGATCCTAGTGATTGGTAGAACCGATTGAACCCATGTATGTGATTTGATATTTGATCAATCACATAATGATCTTGGAATACAGGTGAACCAATTCTAAACTTGTTTGAAAGTGTGGTATAACCGATTCCAAGAATGTAAATCCATGTAAATATGAATAAGAATTTATAGTGAAAAGATGTCAATATAATTTGAACACGTATAGTAACTCTTATCTTTTATTGTTTAAAGATATTCCTTAGTACTCAAGGAGATCCTATGTCGAAATAAATTGAGAATTTTTTAATTAAGGTTTTTGGTTTTATATGCTTTAATTACCAGCAATTAAATGCATATATATCTCTAGAGAATAAAAATTAGTCATGTGCATTTACTAATTGGAGATTTTCTATTTAGAGATTTCGGAAATTTCGTACAAGCAATTATTAGAATTAGGAAAACCGAATCATGATATTCATTGCATATCTAAAGAATATTTTCAGTTTTGGAAATTCCTTGGTGTCCAAACATCCTTGGTCTATAAATACCTAAGTTTGCATTTCTAGCAAACTATCCTAAGAGCCAGGCAAACTGCATCTTTTTGTTGTTTCTGGTGGAGCCGTCTAATCGGAGAGGAAAGTATCCTAATTAGGTGAAATCTTTTACGACCGCTCGTTTAAAGTCTTCTGTGGGATCACGAAGCTCTACGAGTACCGTTAGTGGGAAACTAGATAATTGCAGTGTTATTAGTTTTTAATTGATTTGATTGACTAACGGTTGTTGAAACTTTGATTGCACCTAGTTTGTTTATTCTTGAGAATCTTCTCTTCTGATATAAGATTCACTCAAACTAGATCGAAGTATCGATGTGATCTTTAAAACTGTTTGTAGATCTAAAGACATCTTGTGATAATCCATTGTTAACAGACTTCGTTCTGTATGTGATTGATCACAAGAGATTCAAGTGGTGTTGTGCAGGTGTTTATTGAAGATTAAAGAAGATTTGAAGACAAATAAGATTTCTTATTTGGTTCTCTTATCTTTGGGTGTGCACAAACCTTGATCGGATGAGATCCAACTAGAATCGTATTTATTCGATTGATTAGTTGTGTGAGATCGGCATCACTTTATAGTTTCTTGTTGGAATCTATATCAATTGATTGCGAATCTAAACTTGACTACTTAGGTAGTTATTGGATAAATTGATCTAACTAGGCAAAGGAGTTTATTAGATTAAACGGAAAAGCCTTTGAGTATGACTCGAGATATCTTTATCTTGAAAGAATCGAAATAGTTGTTACCAAACAGATTTGTTGTTCCTTTACTGTTTGGAAAACGATCCAAAGGAATTGTTCCAGTGCGTGCACTCATCGAAGTCGGAAGCGCAGGGATACTGAGGAAACTAAGTGAACTAGGGGTAGTTGTTTGGTCTCAACTATACGAAGTTGGTTTAGATTTTGTATAGCGGCTTAATTATGAGAGTATTCAATTCTGGACTTGGTCCCGGGGTTTTTCTGCATTTGCAGTTTTCCTCGTTAACAAAATCTTGCTGTGTGATTTACTTTTATTTTTCGCAATTATATTTGTTTATATAATTTAAAATAAATTATACAAACGTTAATTCCGCACATACTTGATAGTGATCCTATAGAGTTTGGTTAAGTCCGAACCTATTATCTCACACTTTGCTAGTCGTATTGTCTCGATCTCGTATCCATAGACAATCACACAAAGTGTGAATACCGATTTGTTGCATTGTATCGACTTTGTCCATAGACGATCACTTTCGGTAAGAGGACTTATAGGTGGATAAATAAAAGATTGTGGTGTATTTTGGCACCCTCATCTTTTCAATTGGTATCAGAGCAGGAAAACACGAAATGATCTAACAATCTGTGTTTGGTGCGATCCAACCTATAAGAAATGAGTCAAAATAATAAAAGTAAAGCTAAACTTATAAAGGACTCAGTTAATGTACATCAATATGTTGAGAATAACCTCTCAGAAAGGGTCAATGGAAATAGATCTCGTAATTATTTTCTAAAATCAAGAACAGAGTCTATGACTGATAACTTGATTGAGAATCATGTTCTTGATAAGAAAAGAATGCATCCAAAACAAAAGGAACAAGTACCTAGTTCAAAGATTGTTTTGGATCCGACTCCAATTACTGGAGAAAAGTCTTATGTTTCCAGTCCAGAAAGAAAGAAGAACTTTGATTCACTATACTGTTCTAATCCTGAATTAATGGCTGGATTACAAAGGTTTTACAACAAAGTCAAAACTTTTTCAGAAACAGGAAAATCCATTGATAGCCTGGAAGATGTCTTAGAACTTATTGTTCAACTAAATGTAAGAATTTGTGCAGGTAAACGTGAAACACCCGGTCTTCAAAATAATCTGGCTGATTATTTGGAACAAAAATTGGCTTTGTGTAATGAAGTGAATTAACAAACTTCAGAGTGTGAATATCTTTCACAATCACTGGAACATTCATAAATAAGGATTAAAATCCTTATAGAAGATCTTCTTACAGAATCTTGTCAAGAGGTATGCTTTGGAAAATCATTAGAAAGACATCTTCAACAAGGTATGAATACCTTAAAAGATCATATCAAAAGTCTTGAAAGAAAAATATCTGCAATCTGTTTGATGTATGATCAAGACTATCTGGGTTCGAATAAAAAGGATATACCATCCTGGGCTCAAAAAGTAATCAAGAATATAGCATCACGCAATATTCCTGATGAAAAGGATGTATCAAGCACATTCGAAACCCATATGAGGACACAAGATCATGTCCCTAAATATAAGAAGGAAGATGTTGCTCCAATGGTACTTTGTGAGGAAAATTCCCCTCACCCTAACACTTAACAATGTTGGAAAGTGCATCCTTACAATGCCCAATATTTTTATGTAAGGAAGCACAAGTATCTGGGCATCTGGAATCCTGTTGTAGTAGGGTAAAACTGATTCTGCTGAAAATGGTAAATTGGGTGTGCCGCCGAGAAACGAATCTACACCCTAAACAAATGTAATGCACATGAGTATTTTAGATTCGAGAGATCAATCTGTACAATTCTGGCCTAATCCAAGAAATGGTCGTTCCATACTTGCTTCAGTCACAAAATGAAGGAGAAGGGTTGGTCTTAGGGAGGGAAGCAGAGAAGGTGTTGAGATCAGAATGATGAACTATGAAAGTGTGGTTAATTTATGACTTGTATCAGAATGTAGAACCTTCTTGAAGAATGTAAGATGTAAGTTCTTGGTGTTTTATGGATACTTGCGTTAATGAACTGTTGTTGTCGAAATAGATTGAAATCTATTTATACAAGTCATAGTCGAACACACACTGATCTCATAGGAAGTGGAAGTAGGTTAGTGATGGAGAAGTGGGAATCGTGTAGAATGGTGAAAACCACGTCCCTACTATGAGGAGAAGACTGGTTGGTTTTACTCCCACTACTTCTCTACTTCCACTAACTGTCCGCCTTTCCTGACACTTTCTCGTAATGGGCGTGTTGCACGCCGCACGCTGTAAACCGCTAGACCAATACCCTAATAAACATCCCCCAGTTTGTGACATGTTTGATGTCTCGAGTATTTTGTAGAAAATATGTAGCAAGTTACATAAGGAATGGAAAAAATCCTACATGGTAGTTGTTGAGCGAGTCTTGCTTGCAAGACCTAAATATTCCGACCAATCACGCGCAAGCTAGGAGATAGGCAGTCATATGTGACAAGTCAAGTCGTGAGACTTTCCGCATAAAAATAGCATACAATGTTTTTAGGTTAAATAATTAAGTTATTTATGAAATCGATATTTATAAAATATCGTTTGTAATCGATGCTTGTAAAGCATCTCTTTTAAACAAGCATCTCAAAATAATCGATGCATATGAAGCATCGTTGTATAGAGCCTATTTTGGTTGGTCGCAGAATTCACGGTTTTAAGAGGAGCGCGGCCGGTCATCTTTGAGCAGCTGCTGGGATCCATTCGAGTAAGTTGAGGGAGAGTTAATCAGTCCTCATGGAATAGGGACGACCGGTGATCACGACGACATCTTATTGGTCGCCCAGAATTAGATCTAGGCCGATCAATTTATCCATCCAAGTTGGACGGCCGATATCGTTTTGCGACAGCTACGTGCTGTCGTTAGTTGAATTCAAGGCTTTTAAAGCCATGTGACCAACCTTGTTTAGGTGATCGATTTGTGCTGCTGGCAGGCTGTGAGCAATGTGATTGACCAAGGCTAAAGGCGAGTCGCCGGTGAGCATATCAACACTTCATTGGTCGCCTAAAATAAAATCTAAGCCATCCAATTAGGCTGGCTAAGTTGTACGGCCACGATGGATTTAAGACTGCCATGGCCGGTCTTAACTCGTAAAACACCTTTTTCAACCGCGTGACTAGCCTACTTTGGTTAGCGATCATGGATGCTACCTGCAGGCTAGAAGAGTTCCGATTGGATGGAATAGAAGTGGGCCTGCCGGTGAATACCATGGAGTTTGTTTGGTCACGTCAGGAAGAAGCTAAGCTTGATAAATCATTTGGCCAAGTCGTACGACCGTGATCGTTTTAAGACTGACATGGACAGTCTAGATTCAATTTCTTAAGAAACTAAGCACGTCGACCAGCCAACTTCCATCTTTAATTAAAAGTGTAGGCTGCGGCTTTGGACCAATTTTATTGGCCAGTGGGAAAGAGGGACCAACAGACATCAATATGGGGTATGGCTGGCAGGTGATATGCAGCGCAAGCTAGGGAAAATCGGCCAGCCAAGTGACGCGACCGCGCCCCTTTGGCCGATGCCTTCACTTGTCGCAGTTTCCCCTTTATTTCTTGTTTTCCAACTTTTAGTAGGATTCTGCTACTACTAGTTCCATGATGGACCGATTTCCTAGTTTGCCTAGGTTTAGTCTCGACCAATAGGGATCGAGATATTGCGCAGGCTGCAAAAACCTATTTTTTGTAAATTGATAAAATTAGGTTAGAAAAATTGAATTTTGCGAGCTAACACGAAATTAATCAATTTTGGTGAATTTTGCACGTTGGTACAAAATCACTAATTTTATCTTGGAGAGCAGCATAGATCGCGCGCCTCTGGTTAAGTACCTTCATGCATATCTCAATTTAGACACTTCGGGAAATTAATGTCACTCATCTAAGAATGAACATTAATCGTCATATCATGTCAAAATTGAGAGTTCAACTAAGAACACAGCATATAATAGATACTCGGCAGGCCGGCATTAGTGAATAATGCAGCTATGAGCTTAAATACTCATTAGGCTCTATACTAGTGAACAATTCATCTAGGAGATTTTCAATAAAATATGAAGAGAGGCATAGGCACTCATCAGATTTTGATATATTCTTCAGATTCCTTGCGGAATATAGACAAATCAAGGTTTACTATTTCTGATGCCGGGTTAGTTAAACAGACTTTTACAGTTTTCACCATAAACTAAAAACCACCATCAATATTAAGTCCCCTGCTTAGCATGTAACAGTGACATTGTTGCGGGGTAAGCACTAGATGGTGACAGACGAAAAATAAAATTAATAAGATGAAGTAGATAGATGTTGCTAGAGAGATATCAGTTGGTTTGAACTTCCTTGGCAGTCGTACTGGTGAAGCAGCTAGCAATCAGGGGCTACTAACAAATTACCGCTCTTGCTCATCGAACATCAATGGTAGGAAAAAGAAAGCGGGCATGTCCAGTCAAGGCCTTGGAGCTCAACCGGGTTCCCCTAATCCCGTACGTGCGAGCGAGAGGAATAAGCTCTTTCCAGATTTAGAAATTCGTCGGGTATAAAGGGAGCTTTTGTTGTTTTGCACGAACAGCAGGATCAACCCCATCTTCGTGTACGCCAACCAGCAGCAAGGTAAGTTCATCTTGTCTTCGTATTTTAGTTGTGAGTGTAATATCCACGAGTAGTTGATCAAACTTGAACATTTAGCTCGGTGTGAATGACTTTATTTGTTAGCAGTGGTAGAGCGAGCATCAACGGCAACAAAGCAATCTCCAATAGTTATGATCAGCAACAAGGCCGGAGAGCAAGGAGAACTCAAGGTAGGTGCTCTTTTCTCTTTTGCACATGTAGCCACCCAACAGTAACTAGGAGCGAAATTTATTTATTTTTTTGGATAAGATGTCACCTGGAGATATTTTCGCTACTAAGCCAGGAGGCATTAATGATTCCAAAGACATGCCAAATATAGATGATGACTTTTTCGAAGTTTCCTTTACGACTGTTAGGACTCATCCTAATCACGCGACGATTCTTCTTCCTGGATCAGAGGGTGTAGAAGCTGTACCATCGATCTTCTCCGAAATGTGTAATAAGGTTCCGTCTCTAGAAGAATGAGTATCCAGCCTCTCCAGTGGATTTCAAAAATTTTCAAACTCCATTGCGCCTCTGGGATGGATGGAATAGATATATGTTCGGCAATGATCATGTCAGGGCTAATCTTGGAGAGTGTAGCTGCGTTGTTGATCCTTACGATTGTAAGAGGCCTTGACTTTAAGTTGTTTGGTGGGTGTCTGAGTTGTATCCTCTGGTACCAAAACTGAGTCGGGTATTGAATGACGTGCCAAGTGTTGCCGCGTTCTCGTTTCTCATGTGATTTGTTTAATATTTGAGAAAAAAAGTCAGGTAAAACCTAGACAAGGTGGAGGCAGTCTCCAGGAGAAATAGGTTCGGTCAGAGAGGATTGCAGGTGGCACTCGAGCAACTATAGTGATCTTCAATTCTTCGGATGTACGGGTATGTACATGTTTTGCTTTGTTTGACTGGATGAATTATCTGGGTAACTTTGAACTAATCTTGCTCAACTTCTTTCGTAGTTTTAGTGCTCTGGGAAGATGAATGCCTTTGTTAGACTTGCGCTAGTTGCAGGTAGCCGGGATGACGATGTGTTAAAGACACCTCCAGAAGAAAAGGAGAAATCTGGGGATACCAGTTTCGGGGTGAATTCAACAAAACACCGTTTTCATAGAGAATTGAATGAAGTTCTCTTTGATTTTGACCGAGTTTCTTCCATATGACGACGATAAAAACCAAACAGATTCAGGATCCAATGGCAACGAATGAAGCACTTTCCATTATTTGGCATGATGTTTCAGGAAGGACCGAGAGATAATCCAGGGATGGAGGCGACCAATGATGTTGAAGATGTGACTGCGCCTTCCAGGGAAGAAGAAGGTATCAGTATCATGACCCAAGAAATAAAGTAACGGTGTATTATTAGGAAAGCGCGTGGAGGAAGCTCTATCTTCAGTGGATGAGATGTGTGGTATGACCATGCATGCTACTTCTGAGTGAGCAATTGCAAATCGGGGGTATCATCAAGACATGTGTGTAGACTTCGGGTTTAATGTTTCTTGATTCTGTGAAGGGATTTCCAAAATCTAAAATTCGCGAGATGAAATAGATGAACTTCCTTCAATGAGTTGAAGTTGCAGCAGGATGCTCGTCGGGGTATGAAAGGTGTTTTCTCTAAGAAAGATGAACTGTTGCTGAATGGTTTCTCTTGAATGCCCTTATTTTCTTCCCAGAACTTTTTTCTTTAGGTGTTTTGGAAAGATGAGACGTTCTTTTTTGGTTTGATTTGGTTTTGAACAAGTAGGCGATTGCTTTTGAAAGAATAGAGGTTTTTGTTTTGTAAACGAAGTGATGTTTTACTTGGCTAATAGGTTGAAATCCTAACTATGAATGCAAATTGGTGCAAACATTCTGGAGGAATTGTAAACATTGTATGAAAACAAGGGAAATACTAGGGAAATGACACTATAACGTTTTAGGCACTAATAGGAGCCATCTAACGTGTATTGCTACTCCTTCCATCTCGTCAGTACCAAGGAGCTTGCAATAGTCACCTTGTATGATTTCGGCAACTAGGTAAGGCTCTTGCTACTTGTCCTCCAGGATTCTTATCCTCGATCGAGACTTCTTCTAAACATTTGATAAAATATTGACAGGGACCAGCTTCCTCTTCACATCGCCTAGTCGCAGTTGGGTTGATGATCAGATCAAGTCCCTAGTCCTTGATGAGATGAGGATTAGCCGGTTGTAAAAGAGGTTGTTCGATAAGACTTACTTGTGCGTGGATCCTATGGATGTACGATCTTGTATTTTCAAGAGTGATGCAGCCGTAAGCACTTCTGGACTTCCCTTCGTAGTCCCTGACTATGGTTGGACAGCGAGTAGCTCCTTGCTTTAGAATCCCTGGAGTCTTCAGAGCCTGGATAGTGACAACGTTGAGATCAGTGCCTGCATCAATTAGCGCCTTTCCAAACTCGACATCTCCAAGATAAGCAGTGGTTAAGGGTCCCCAGTCATGTATGCCAATCATGTCTTTCAGAAGAGATTTAGGCTTGGGGGCAGTTTCAGCGATCGAAGGTAGTCGCTTGCCCGATACAACACAATTTAGAGGGGCAAAAATATCTTGATGTTATGCCTTAGAGAAATAGAGAATTTCACATACATGCTCTATGTTTGACTGTACAGTTTTGTAGACGGAGTCCCCAGAAAGCATGCAACAGCTTCTAATAGGAAGATGGTCTTTGTATACTCCTTCAGTGCGCAGTTGAAGTTCCCCCGAGTCGATCTTCTCCTGGAAGATGCTCTTTAATCTGTTACAGTCACTTGTAGGATGGCTGACGAACCTATAGAGGCGACAGTACTTGGGATCTTCCATTTCTTATTTGGTTGGAGGACGTCTGATACGAGGTAGCTCGATGACTCCATCTTGTATCCAGACCTCCAAGAGTTCAATCACCTCCTCTATTGGAAAGGGAAAATCCAGGAATGATGGGGTCTCATTTGACTTGTGTGAAATGGGAGTCGGACGCTTAGATTGTTGATAGTTGTTCCCATATGTGTTCTCTTTCCACCCTCACTAGTGACTGATTGGAGGTTGGATCTTTTATTGGAAAGACGCCTGCTTTCCTGAACATCTTTACGAGCTTCTTCATTCTGGGACGGTTCAGATCGACTCAGCAAAGCAGTAGCGGATCTCTTAGCAGCTTCTGATGCAATATGGGAATAGATATTTTCCAAGAAGGATACATATAATGGAATCACCTTTTCATCGCAAGGACTCTGATGAGGACGTGATAAATCCCACGAGTCTTCTTTTTGAGTTTGAGGAAACATCTCTTGATCTTCATGAGCAGACAAGTTAGGTTGGTGGTTACCTTTCCGTTCATCGTGAGCATAGACTTTATCTTCCTCACCAGGAATATGAATCTTGGAAGAAGGACTACTACCATCAGTATTGATCCAAAATGAATTGTTGATAGCGTTTCCCCCAGAATGAATACGTGTCGGTTCCTTTGATAGTTGATCCATGAGGACTTTCAAAAGCGTAAATACTTCATCCTGCGTCTTGACAATAATAACTTAATTCCTAACAATATCATTCAGGATTTTCATCAAATCGTGAATAATTGTTAAATATTGAGAATCCATAGCCTCGACAAGGGTTTTGAATGAAAGAACGGATTCAGGAATAACATGTGAGGTATTGTCGGTGTTGGGAGAAGTAAAATTTGGATTGAGGATTTCTTAACCATTCCTAAGTGTTGATGGTGGTTTTTAGTTCAGGGCTAAAATTGTAAAACCCTGTATTTAATGCGCCGTCTGCAAAAGGACTGAGTTATTTAAAAGTAATGAGTGCCCGAGCCTCTCTACTCACACATGTATTGAGCAATTCAGTATATTTATTCAGAATGGTGCATGTAGCAACAATCCCAAACATTCTGTAAAACTCTCGCCTGCATTACTCATTAGTGTATGGTTTATTGAGTATTTTACTATGCTATGTTCCCCAGCTGAACCCTTAGTATTGGTATGACATGAATTAGTGTTCACTCGCAGCTGAGTAGCATGAGTTTCCCGAAGTATCAAAATTAAGGTCTGCATGAAAATGCTCAATCAGAAGACGAGCTAACTGCTCTCTGAGAATAAAAGAATTTTGTGTCAACACGCAGAATTTGTTCAATTTTGTGATAACTCGCAAGATTCAAGTTTTCGGCCTAATTAATTTTTCAATTAGGTCTTTTGCGCCTTGTGAAAATATCTCGAACCCTATTGGTCGAGGCCAAACCTAAGTAAACTAGGAAACTGATCCGCCATGGAGCTAGTAGGAGCAAAATCCTACCAGAAAACAAGAAACAAAAGAGGAACTGTGGCAAATATGAGCAATGACAAAGGAGGCGTGGCCACGCCACATAGCCGGCCAATCCGCCCCAATGGGTGCCACCTGTGGCTGTTGGCCACGCTCTATGTTTCTCTTGTCGGCCCCCTCTCCCATCAACCAATCAGATCGCTCAAAACCCGCCACACACACTTTTGAATAAAGTTGGAAGTTTGTGGGTCGATACGCCTAATTCCATTAGGAATCTAATCTAGACGGCCCAAGCCAGTCTCAAAAAAATAATCATGGCCGTACGATTTGGCCACTTGATTTATTAAGTGTAGACACTTCCCAACGCGACCAAACAGGCATCACCATGCCACCGCAAGCGACACGCCTGTAATCCGCGCCAAAGTATTGGAATTACATACGAACCATTCCAAACCGCATCTAGCCATCACCTCAGGCGTCATGCCAATTGGCTAGCCAACCTGCCAAATCGCGCCAGTAAGCTAGTTGGCAGGCCATGCCATTCCGCGGCAGCCATATGCCAATGGCTTTGGTCAAACCAAAGGGAAACCCTATTTTTCTAGTCATGGCCCAATTATGCCACTCTGGGCCCACAACATGCCACAATCCATGTGGGACCCAGGAGACCCTAAAGAATGGCGCCCACGCCATATTATGATTACCCATGATCGTCCATGGACATGCCCATGTTATGGCCTTGCCATGGTATCTTTGATCAAAACGGCCAAGGCAGTATTTGCCAAGATGCCGCCATGCCGCGCCACCTAGTCGCGCGCGCCACTTAGGGTTTTGATATGCCAAACCCTAATTTGTCCAGGGCCATTACGCCTCCCCATGCCAAATAACATCACTTAGGCATTAAGTTCGATGTGGCAACTAGAGCTAATATCATTAAGCCATATTTGGATCCAACACCAATATGCCAAGATGTAGCAGGCGCCACTTTGACCGCTACGCCATTGGAAGGCGCCACCTTTCCACTACGCCATTGGCAGGCATCACCTTTCCACTACACCATTGGCAGGCATCACCTTGCCAATTAGCCATTAACAGGCACCACATTGCCATTGTGCCACTAACAGGTGCCACATTGCCATTGTGTCACTGTGCAGGCGCCACTACACCATTGGCAGGTATCACCTCGCCACTTAGCCATTAACAGGTGCCACATTGCCATTGTGCCACTAACAGGCGCCACATTGCCACTGTGAAGGCTCCACTATGCCATTATGCTGCCTAGCTTGCGTGCGATTGGTCAGAATAACTAGGTCTTGCACATTAGACCCACTCAGTAACTTGTTGCGCATTTTTCCACGAAACACTCGAGACATCAAACATGTCACAAACTGGGGGATACTCATCAGGGTATTGGTCTGGCGGTTTACAACGTACGGCGTGCAATGCGCCCATTATAATAAAGTGTCAGGAAAGAGCAGACGGTTAAATAGCAGTAAGAGGATAGTGGGTGTAAGGCTGACCAGTTTCCCCTCACAATGGGAACGTGATGGTAAACCTCTTTTACAAAACCCCACTTCTCCACTACTTAACTGTCTTCACTTTCTACGAGATCAAGGGTGCTCAATGACTTGTATAAATAGGTTTTCAACCTATTTCGACAAACAAGAGAGTTTTTGGTTAACAACACAAGTATCCGGAAAACACCAAGAACTGATAGCTTACATTCCGCAAGCCAGTTCCAAATTCTGATACAAGTCATAAAACAGCCACACCCTAAAAATTCAATATTTTTATCTCAACACCTTCTTCGCTTCCCTCCCTAAGATCAACCCTTCTCCTTCACTTTGTTACCGAAGTAAGTCTGGAACAGCCATTTCTTGGTTTAGGACGGAATTTTACAGATTGATCTCTCGAATCTAAAGTACTCTCGTGCAGTGCATTTGTTTAGGGTTTAGATTCGTTTCTCGGCGGCACACCCAAATTTACCATTTCCAGCAGAATCAGTTTTTACCCCAAAACAACTGGCGACCACAGTGGGAGATTAATCTCTCGGTTGCAAGATCAATTTTCAATTTTATTTCAATCTTCCCAATTTCAAGATGGTGGATCTTCGGTCTGGATCAGCAACAAATCCCGATACTACTGGCGCTGACAACACCCCTTGCGTCAACATCCCTGCTAGTGACACCAATGTACTGTCTACCAGCACAATCAACACATGTGGCATTACATTTTCTACTGCCAACACCAGCGGCGCAGGAAACATTCCCTCCGGCGTCACACCTCCTATCACCAGAGCCGCTGCTGCCACTCCAAATGTTTCTTCGAGCGTAACACCCCTAATTATTACTAGAGTTGCTGCCACCCCTCCATCAGGGCGAGAGATTGGAGGAGCCAGAGGAAACCAACCCCCTATTACTATTGTTGATTTGATGGAGAGACAAGAATATCTCGCTAAATCTCAGACAGACATAGCCACAACTCAAAAGGTACTCACTTTCCTCAAGACACTGACGGAGAGGCTACCTCAAGAATCACGTCAACCCAAAATGGAGCCGATAAGGAGTACTTTTAATACTCTCGACGCAGGCACCTCAGCAGGGCGTACCTTTATAGATGAAGAGGCTCGTTTTGCTCCTGAACGCCCATTGGAAAGGAACCAGCCATCCAATTTTATTACGCGTGAAGATCTGGAACGACTCCTTCGAAATCAAAGCAAAGAAAGCCCGGTAGACCTACACCAACATCAACCTCCTTATCCTCCTGATGTGCAAAGAGTTCCTCTCCCGAGAGGATACTCTTCTCCTCAATTCTCCCTTTATGATGGTACCGACAATGCTCGTGAACACATCTCTCGCTTTCTGGAATATTTAGGAGAGCACGAATATAATCATGTCCTCCGCCTCAAAGAATTTTCAAAGTCACTTACCGGAAGAGCATACACCTGGTACAACAACATTGTGCCAAACAGCATATCCAACTGGTGTGAGATGGTGACTGCTTTCTATAAGAAATATTTCTTTGTGTCGGAGAAAATCACCTTTTCAGACCTGGGAAGAATGTTTTAACGAAACAATGAGCATCTAAATGATTATGTCAAGAGATATAAAATTCAAGCACTGGATTGTCACGACCCAAATGTGACTGAACAACAGTTGGTGGAGTCATGCATTAACGGTATGGTTCCTATTTATCGCGCTTTACTGGAAAACCTGCGCTTCTAGACATTTTCTGAACTCCATGAAGCTGCAAAATGGTCGGCTACGACGGCACCAGTACTGTTAGAAAGAACCAGACCATCCAGGAGTGAAGATGCATGAGAGACTCGAGGGAACAGGCGTCTCATTAACAAACAGTATAATACCGGCCCCTTTGTAAGCGTGGTGAGTGAAGGAGGAAAAAGGAAGGCTCCAGCGGCGGAACAACAAACCAAACGTGCAACACCAGCACACCAGACGGCTCCGCTCCGGAAAGGCGTAGCTAAGACTCCTGCACAACAACAAGAAACCGGAGATGCTGCTCCAAACTTCCCGTTCCCGATTGAGGAAGTAATTGAACTCCTGGAAGCGTGGATTCAAGATGATGCCATCAAACTACCTCCCGTCAGACGCCCGCAACCTGAGGAAGAAATGTTAAATCCCAAGTATTGTCGTTACCACAGATTCGTCAATCACCCAACTAATGAGTGCAACAAATTGAAACGCATCTTCAAAGAGAAAGTGGATGCGGGAGAACTTCAACTAGGCACTGAAGGAGTTCACAGAGACCCTCTTCCATTCAGAAGCTGCACACTTTCTGGGGACTCTGTTCACAAAGCCGTACAATCCATGACGGAGCGTGTATGCGAAATTCTTTACTTCTCCAAAGCACAGCGTCAAGATATATTTGCAGCTCTCAATCGCATGGTGTCGGGTGATAGACGCATTTATGTGTCTATTTTCATCTCTTTTGTGTATACTGTTAGTACCCATTTCTGTACTAATTTTGGTATTTTACCCCTTTGTAGGTGTTTTTGGAGGAATAGGCTTTTGCGGCAAAATTGGCTCGAAAAGTTGTTAAAGGCTCCTGGGAGGACATTTGCTATTCGGACTCTCATTTTGGATAAGGGGTAACCAATTTCCAAGCAGCTGCTAAGCACAGACCGAGACTGGATAGGGGGAGGACAAATTTCTTCATGTTTTCAAAAATCAGAAAATGGCGGGAATTTCTTTCTTTTTACAGACGATTTCTGAGATGAATTTTTGATCGATTTTTATGGAGATTAAAGGGCTGAATTTGATTGGGTTTGTTCCTATGGACCTAACAGGCAAGGTAAGGGTGTTGGAATGGATCCAAAGTGGCTAGAACTCGAATTGGAAGCGAAAACTTGCCAAAAATATCATGGTTTATTTTGGGAAAGTTTCTTGGTTTATTTTTGGAAATTTACGTGAAGAAGTGGAAGGAAACTCTTCTTAAAGACTTGTTTCTATCAAGGGAGGAGTTTAGACAGCTTTTATTGATCGAATGCACGTGAAACAGAAAAAGAGAGAGGGAAATAACGTAACGTGCTGTGGAGGAAAAAAACCAAGTTTATTCTCGAATTTTCTTTGCTCTACTATGTATAAAAGGGTTGGTTAGGGTCCTAGGAAGGGAAAAAAGAAGTTAGGGGAAGTTTAGAGCCTTAGAGAAGCTAGAAAAACCATTGGAAGAAATCACGTTTCTGCTGGTGCGAACTGTGCCGGAGAAGACGAAGAACATAAACAGCAGAAAAAGAAAGTCGCAGATTCTGTGACCGTAACTTTCAAACTTTAAACCTTTTGTAACAATTTTTCCAACAGTTATCTTCACTTTGCAACAGTTTCTCGATAGAAATAGGTTCTGTAACACTTATATTAGTTACAAAACCCGCTGTTTAGAACTTTTCACTCTTTTAATCAACTTTTGAACACCAAAGATGTATTTTGAGCAAGAGATTAATATGAGGAGCTAAACCCCTTAGCCGAGGCGACGGAGGAAGCCATTGTTCCATGAAAAGTGGTATAATTCTATTTTTATTATTTATTGCAATTATTTTACATGATTTTTTGCATAGAATTTAAAAGAAAAATTGGTTTTTATTGAGTAGTTGTGAAGTGTTTTGATGGGACATGCTTAGTTTTAATACTTTTGATGTTTCATGCTTCGTGCTTACAATTATTACTTCAAGAACCATATTAGAGGCAAATATTAGAGTCAACTTAAAGAAAAATATTGCATGAATATTGATTAGAATTTATCAAATAATTCGTCAATGGTGGAATCCAAAGTCTCGGTGTCTTTTTTATAATTTGATACAATTTTATTTTAGTTATTTTGAGTCTAAAAGAATCCTTCACAAGTTCGAGCAACGAACCTTTCACCACTATTTTTACTACAATTAAAACTCACATCATCGGGCAAGCGGTTGTTTTCAGTTGGAGAAGTCACTCCCAAGCCACAACTTCCCTTAGAAGGTGTTATTGGAAAATACAACTGGGGACTGCTGACCACTGCCCACCTGAAGAATGTTGAGTTTGAAAGCACGCTGATTGACGCGGCCTCTGACTTCAACGTTGTTACCATCAAGACTCTGAGAGCTGCAGGGATTTCAAAGCAGGAAGCTGTTCACTGCTCGAATGTGATTAGAAGCGCAGAAGGAGAATAAAAAATTGCTTATGGGTACATTAATCTCAAAATCAAGATAGGAGATGCTCTAACACGCGGCAAGTTTCATATTGTTAAGGAATGCCCGAATTATGATATAATCCTGGGCCGTTCGTGGGTGCATGACAACAAAGCAAAGCTAGGAGTGTGTCCTTTGCCAGTGTCTATACCTGAAAGGATTTCCAACGAGCCGTCCAACCCCAAAGATTATTTGTTGCCGTATCAACAACTTGCTAATGTGACTCAATTACCCGGAGAGAGCCCGTCGACGTACATTCGAAGATTCCTAACCCAAGTAAGTCTTATTGAACAACCCTTTTTGAGACCAGTCACTCCTCCTTCCGTCAAGGCTTGGGGACTCGATACGATTATCAACCCGGTCATCACTAGGAGATGTGAATGAGATGCCGGTCCTTTCAAATGTTTTATCTCGAGCTTAGAAGCTGTCACGGTTAAGGATGAGAAATCTAAGAAAATAATGGCGCAACGCCCAAACCCATTCCAAGTTGGAGATATGGTAGTGAGAGTTGCTGCCCGACCTGCTCCGACAGATTCCGCATAAGGGAAAGGAGAGCCATACCTAGTAGCAGAAGTTATTTTAGGAGGTTACTGCAAAATCATCAATGCAGACAATCTAGAAGGCGTAGTAATGCACGCCCGGTGGCTCAAACCCTTCAACATCTGAGATGTCGTACCCTTTCCCCAAAAAATTCCTTTTAGTATTTCCTTTAGCAATTTCCCTTTTCACGCAATATTTGTAATTCCTCCAAAATGATTGCATTGCTTGCATTCATAGTTAGGGTTTCAGTTTATCAGTCAATTGAAGCGTTATTTCTTTTCAGAAAATTACTCTTGAATCATTTCAAAACCAAAAATCTCGAATAAACTCAAAACCCTCAAGAGCAATTACCTACTAGCTCAAAACCATAAATCACAGAGGAAACATCTCTTATTCCAAAACATACCCAAGAAAAGAATGTACAAGGAAAAAGGGAAAGAGGAGATATTCAAGGGAAAATTCTCCAGCAGCAGTACTTCATGTCCCGAAGAGCAACCTGCTTCAAGTCCAAACCCCAAGACGCATTCCTTTTGAATTTGGAAGCAGTGCACAACCATATCTACAGAGACGACGTCCACGCTCATACATACCTAGATGGCGCGCCACAAATCTTCATGGAGCGTGTAATTTGTACGGGAAAAGCAGACAGAAGGTTGGTCGAATCCTTAACCATTATTGTTATTTCCCCTATCTTTAGTCGCAAATTGCCTGCGTTGTGGAGATACTATTGTGGAAGCGGTATCCTTTCCACAGGGGGAAAACATGGCTTGCCGAGCACTATTGGCATGCCAATTTCCTATCTATCGTGGAGCTTAGAATCCCAAGATATTACGAGATTTTTTCTGAGGATTTGGATTTCTCGGTTCAGGGTTCCATTCATTCATTCGATTGGAAATATAAAATTATCAAAACAACATGGATAAAAGAATGTTATTTGACGAAACCCTGGCTCCAGTCATATAAACAAAATCATTAAAATATCAAAAACGTCAATAAGCTATGAAAAGATGTTCTTCTATGGAAATAAAACAACAAAATGGGAAAGCTAGTTATCAACGTCAACGCCAAGGCTAATGGCGCCTCCACTGGAGTCTTCTCCACCAACCGTTGCTATGTCCTCTCCAGCGGACGCTGCGGTGCCTTCTCAAGTAACTGTTTTAGCATCTCCTCCAGCGGCCACTTCAGCATCTCTTCCAGCAACGGATTCAGCATCCTCTCCAGCAACGGCTTCAATATCCTCTCCAGAAGCTATCTCGACCTCTTCCTTGGAAACCGCACCAACGTCCTATTCAGAAACTGCCCCAACAGCCTCTTGAGGATACGCCGGTTTGTCCACATCAGAGTCGAGAATTATGATATTGTTATGAATAGGGTAATCATGCTTATTCCCACCTGGAGATTGTTAAGGCTCGACCCTTCGTCGTTTCAGTCGAGCCGCGAATCTTCGGCCCTAGCGCTCTGATCAAATTTTAGATAGTGGTAAGAAATGAGATTGTCGTTCACTCGGATTCGTAGAGATTAAAGTTTTTAAAAATACTAAATAAATATATACAAAGACTATTAACAATGAGCGAGAGGTACTGGGACTAAGGATTTAGCCAATCTTTATAACATAAGGTTCACTTATTTATTCTCAACAATTTTAGCTCAAGAAATATAAACATGGACTCTATTTTTGCCAAGGTAGATTCTCAAAACATTGATTGTAAATGTTAAGCATGGGACATCAAATCACCTAAGCTAAGCATGACCCATCTAATCAAATGACAACCAATTTAATCAAATCATATTTCAATTAATTTTAATGCAAAAGTCATAAAAAGAATAAAAATAAATTTACCCATGTATGAAGTCCGGCCTCCTCCGTCGTCCCAGTGTTGGGGTTTAACTCATCATGTCGGAAACACACTCAAAATATGTATTCATGGCTCAAAAAGTGTTTACAAGAAGAGAAAATAATGAAACAGGAAATCTGCAACAGCACAGGTGCGTTACAGACCGACTGTTTCAACTCTCAACTGTTATGATGAAGATAATCGTTACAAATCTGAAGATAAATGTTGCGGAAGAGGATGAAGAAACTGTTACAATGAAAATAAATGTTGCAAACCAGTTGAAGAAACTGTTACAACGAAGATAAATGTTGCAAACCAGTTGAATAAACTGTTACAACGAAGATAAATGTTGCAAACCAGTTGAAGAAACTGTTACAACCAGTTGAAGAAACCGTCGCTGTTTCCCTGTTCTTCACGAGCAGCAGCAGCAGCAACAACAGAGTTCTGAAAACTCTTGATTCACGCCTCCTGAGCTCTCTTCTCGACCCCAAACTCTCGACACCCCTTCTATATGACCTGGGTAATCTATTTATACCCGAAAGATGCATCGAATCTCCTCCATAACTTCAAAAAATCTTCTCTTTATTATTTTTATTCTCACAACAATAATTTCCATTTTTTGATCTTCCACGCGCATGCAGCTGTATTTCTTTCCTTCTATACCTTCTTCACGCTCCATAATATCGATTAAGTCTTCCAAACACGTGCAGTACACGTTTAAATTCCTCACAACTCGTGCAAGCTCATGTTTTTCCTCCAACTCCCTGTTTGGATTAAACCAAGTTATCCAGCCAAATTTGATCGATAAAATCACCCATACTAGATTTCTATAGTCATATCACGTCTACCCACTAAGTTTCAGCGATTGAATCTCACTAAATCACGTCCAAACATCCGATCGAAATTCTGCTGTTAATGAAAATATTTTCCCGCCAAAATTCATTTTTTGAATTTGAGAAGAAGATGTCCTCCCCCTAATCCTGCACGGGTGTCCCTTTAGCACTTGTCTTATGGGATGCAAATAGTAATTTTTGGGCGTATATAGTAATTTTTCCGGAGTTCCTCCGACACATTTTTGGGGTGCTTTTGGTGCATTTCTGGGGTGCCTTTAGTACTCTATCCTGGGGTGTAAAACACCACTTTTCGAGCCAATTTCGCCGCAATAGCTTATTTCTCTAAAAATACCTACAAAGACATAAAATAACAAAATAAATACAAAATCGAACACTAACAATATATACAAATTGAGACATATTAGACACAATAATGCGTCTATCAAATACCCCCAAACTTATTATTTGCTAGTCCCGAGAAAATTTAATCTACAAAATAAAATCCTAACTCACTTTCGCAGGCATCGCGATTGCACTTAGCGTGTGCAACAAGCCTTTGAACCTCTAGGTGGCCCTAGTGGCCGAGTTATAGTCTCGGGAGGGTTTACCAGAGGTGTACCCACAAAACCTTTACTCCAGACCCTAGCTATCTACGCAGAACCTTGAAATGGCACTAAAGAACCTCCTTGGTTGGCATACTTATTGATTATGGGAGGAAGTACCCTGATGCGAAATTCCAATTGTTGTACACGAGTTTGCACTCAAACATACTAAAATTCATATATAAGTGACAGAGCTCTACTCAGATAGTTTCACTATGGACATCAATATCCGGAGTCAACAAATCACATGGATAGATTAAGAGATGGATATAGAAAAACATAGATGGTTTTGATGTTGACTAGGTGAACGGTGTTTCTCATATCTGTCTGAAGGCCACTGCCAAAATGAACCTATCCTAATGGACTGAAATACTGGTCTGACTAATATCAACACAACTGGCATATACAAGGGAACCAGTGGTCGATAATCCTAATTCTAGATCAACTCGTCTGGCATATACAAGGGAACCAACGGTCGATTTATTGAACACACATTTATTATTTATTTATTTATTTAGAACTAACAACATGATTAGATCTTGTGGATCCAAGCGCATACTTCTTGTCAGCAGATTACATGGTAATTCCCGTGGATCCTGCATTCCACGCTTGTTTAGGCGACGGAGATAGGGAGAACACACACATATTGTTATCCAAGTGTTAAAATTTATTCCGATTGGTCTATTGGTCTGGTCTTTTTATTATTATTATTATTATTATTATTATTATCTAGTATCTCAATCACTCTATTACACTCTAGCAGTGGTAACAACTTGAATCGTGAGCCCCACCTAATCACTTAGAGAAACATATTTTAAAAAGAAAATAAAATAAAAACAGAAGTGAAAAGGACTCAACGAGATATGGCGAAACTATCATGTTATTTCTAACACCTGAGCTCTGTGCTTTTACGAATAGATTCTTATAGATGTTTCCATCTACTCAGATTGGTTCCTCAACTCCTAAAACCAAAATTCTTCCATCCACTTAGATTGGTTAGTGCCATCCTTAATAGGCATAAATTTCTAGGCTCTGGAGTTTATTTATTGCAACTAAAAAGCTTTTCCCATACCCCCAAACTTAAATCTAACATTGTCCTCAATGTTCTAAAGATGAAATTAAAAGCATGAACAAGGAGAAACTGTTACCATTTGAAGCAAAAGAGTTAAGGAAAGATATTACCGTGTTGCATGAGAATGGGTTACCTCCCAAGAAGTGCTAAGTTTAAAGTCTTCAGCCAGACATTGGAAAGGATTAGTCACCTCGAATCGTATAACAGTAGTCGGAATAACTGTGGGTTTTCAAAACCAAATTGAGCTGACCATAGGAAACAACAATAAGCCAAGAAAGTGAACAAGTATCGCATGACCTTACCTAGTTTCCTGATAACTATCGCTAACTGTGGTTCAGGTTCAGGTTCTATGAAAGGGTCTAGATAAATTATTTTCATTGGCTGCATTTCCTCATAGGTGGGATCTGAATCATTAGGTCCTAAAGTCTGGAAAAACTCAAATAGGAACTTAGAAGCACATAATAATAACCTAAATAACTGAGGATCCTCTAATTCAATCATATTTGACTTACATAATTGACCACTATGAAAGTAGTGGTCATTCTTAAGTAAATGTGTCGATTTTATTAACCTAAAGTACTTAGGCTTAGTCTCAGAACTTGATAAGTGACACATTTGAAATATAAACGTTCCCACAGTTGGAAGAAAACTATTTGGTGGGAAAACAAAGTCAATTTGGGTATAATAGCCTGGGCAAACCACATCAACCAGAGGATGGGTTTCTAACGACTGAACTTCTTCCTAGACATCATTAGGTTTGGGAAAACGAGTATGAAGGTAATCTTGTAAAATGGTCGAGGCACAGATATCAAGTCCTAAGTGATGGGACTTTCTAAGAGTTAAAGGTAAGGCACTAGGAAAGTAATAATCACCCCCAAACTTAGAGTTTTCAGTGTCTCTAGATAGACTAGTCACAATCTCCCTAATTTCTAGATCATCAGATTCTTGGAAATGGTCAATTGATTCTTCTAAGTTATTATCAGGTAGTGCATCTTTACTCATCTCTACGGGTCTATCTTCTTCATCTAAGACTATTGTTTCTAAGTCGCTAGACTCTAAAACAGCATTTTCATAATAAACCCGTTCCTCTAAACCACTATAGGCTTCGTAATCAAAAGGAAAAACTACATCGTCTAAAACGGTGGTATCACTAATCAAATCCTCGTCCTTTTGAATAGGTGAATAATCATAAAAATTATTTGGATTTGAACTAGAAATAATATAATCATTACAAAGCTCAATTGGATTAATAGTTTCCTGATCATGTGCCTACACATTTCATATTCTTCATTATTACTATCCTCATCATCATAATAGTACGAAGATGATTGAACCTTATCTAAATAATTAGTGTCTTTATTCTAACCTCGTCCTCTAAATTAGGCAAATATTCACCATTGATATCAAGAGTAGAATCGGAAACACTATTTTGAATAATTAGATCTTTTAGAGAAGTTCTTTTCTGGGTCTCTAACAAAAGCTTCTGGGCCGACTCACATGATTTCCTGACATAATCTAGGAAAGAAGGTAAAGGAAGTTCACTCGTTGCACTCTCGTCCATAACTAAGTTATTCATTTCTGCAAACTTACGTGCTGTCTCAGCTAACTTACGTGTCGACTCTAGTAAAGACAAATTATTAGATTTAATCTCGTAAGTCCAATTCGTGTGTGGATAGTACTCGGGCTCACCATGGGATGAACCATAACCTTTAAAAGATTGGCGTTCCTAACTACTATTCCCACCATGGTCATAAAAATGATGATGTCCATAATCAAATTCAGGTCGATACTCATTGTATTGGCTTCTATCATACCAGTTCGACATTCTTAATTGCAAGGGAATTCTACACAATCACAAGCAAGGCTGACTCAACCAAATCAAACCTATAAAATCTAGCAAACAACAAGCATGATGGCTCCCTTAGATTGTTTCTAGACCAGCTTCTATTCCTCCAAAAGGCAACTAGGTATCGTTTTAGCAAACCTCTCTAGATCGATTCGAATAAAGTAAGTCGAAGAGAAGTAGGGGAAGCTCAGGTGAGCTTTGATACTCCCACCTCTTTGGCAACGTTTCCCGTTAGGGCGGCTCTAGTCGACTCACAGTAATCTTCCTGAACTTTTGAGTTAAGCTAATAAGATACCCAATACTTCCCTTTGAATGACTTTCCTACAAGCTCGTTACCCTATCAGTCTCGTTCTAATCAGTATTTTAAGCTTGGGTTCGCGTAGGTTATGTGTTCCTAAGGCGGGCAAGAAGAGAACGGTGATGAAATCCGAACCCTTATCTTGTATAGCCTGTCCTTGCCCTTTACTAGGAAATTAAAGTCCGTATTCAAAACCTCGACATATATGCACCTTAAGGAAGACAGTAAACCCGCTGACAGGGGATTCGCGGGTGTTTAGAAGCTTACCTCCCGTACCAGACGGGCGATGAAACGGTTGTAGTCGACTCGGGCCACGACTCCTATGTCATGTACGAACCCGAG